>JAADYU020070681.1:0-14698 GCA_011763375.2 Heteractis magnifica
AGGTCTTCGTGTCCTGACTTAGAATATGGCGTACGATGATCTACAATTGTCAGTATTTAGAGTTATGTAAGTTATTTAGAAAGTTTTTGTCTCAGAAGCCAATAGATTTTGCTATTTTGGTAAAAAAAAAAAAAAAACTAGAAACGTATATGTTTACTGCCGTGCCTTCGGCGTATCTTGGTGCCTCAAGGTTTGTACGCTTAAATGGTAGTCTTCTGTTGATCGTAGTTTTGCTCGCCTTTAATCCAAGCTAAAATGTAGCTTTAATTAAATTTCCTTAAGACTTTTTTGATTTGTACCATATTTTGACCTGTGTTTTTGGCATTCTTCTTCGTTTTCTTTTAAAAGCTTTTCGAAGTTTTGTTTCCGTCGAATAATTAATTGCCTTTCAGTGTTCGCTGAACAATCTTTGAGGCGTTCTTCCCTTTTCGAGCTAACAGTGTATCGTTCGGCTTTCTCTTTCAGTTTCTTGGCGAATCTTTCTTGGATTGTAGCTTTGAATGAATAGCTGAAGGCCTTACCGACGTTAAATAAAGCTACTTTACCATTTTGTTCTCTGTATTCTTTCCTACCTTTACCGACAAGCTTAAGGCGTCCATTTTTGCCATCGAAACTTGTAATCACTCCACATAGCTTTAGTTTCATGGTGTGCCATAGAATCTTTCTCAGTCTCCTAGGTTATGGACAACAGTGCCTTAGTGTCTACCTTTATCCTTCTTCAGGAATACTTTTTCTCTTGATCAATGTTAGTGGCTCCAGCCTACGTTGCTGAGGATTTTTCATCGCAAAACAGATCTCTGCAACTCTATATTTTGTCCCAAAGGTCAGAAACTTTTCAAGGTAGACAACACACCCTTGTGTCTTGAGGATGTGGAGCAAAAAGCTAATTATTGAGTTCAAAAAGCCTTCCGTTGCTCTACTGCACACTAGTTTTTGGTCTTCGCAAGCATTTTAATTTAATAATGTTTTTAAAAATCTGAATTGATATAATTTATAAACAATTCCAACTTAGGTTTTTGTTACGAGAATCAAGAGACATGCCTTGGGTTCTTGTTTCTTATACAGAATTTCAAAGCTCAAAGCTTGTTTGTTTTCGAGGTGGGCCAAAAACCAAGAGACACCGTGATGGTTGAATGATCCGAAAGTGGGCTTAATCAAGTCGTGCTCTTCCTCGTTCTTTTTCTTTCTTTAAATGCAAAACATTTGCTGTTATTTGATGGCAATCGTTTTCTTTTATAGTTTACTGTCACACCTCAACAACGAAAAGAAGGCTACGCATGAAGTAAACAAGTTTGGATGTCACTGTGCAAACTCTGACATGAGTAAGATCGTTTCTTTATTTCATTTTCTGTTTAATGTCATTTGTTCTTTATCATTTCGCTGCCTTTTGTATAAAAAAAAATGAATTGAAGAAGGGTTGTAGTTCAAGTAAAGTTAGAGTAGCCTATTTGAGGTTTTGAGCCATGATCAGTGGAGAATGACTTAGTGAATGTAAGAGTCAAAACAGACGATTATTTCTCGTAACCTTGTGACACATACACTCCAGGTAACACATTTTGCAATCAGCTTGGGGTATTCACAGAGAAGTACCAGTCCGTAGCAATAAATCAAGTCCAAACCACAAAATTGAGTTGTTGACTGATAGAAAAAAAGAACTTACCTGACTTAACTTATCATTGCTGGTTCCAAACATCTCTAATCTAATCATGTGAAGTGTGTTTAGCAAAACAAATTTCACATTACCATAACTTTAATATTACTGTGGTTTTGGGAAATTAAATTGGTTTTTATGCAAGAATTCATAAAGCAATGTCAATTAACTCGTTTGGCACATCTTATGTTGTACTGTTTCAGACCACTTGACCGTTACGTCGGTTGAACTCTTTTTCCCTTTTCCTGGTGTTAGAAAAGATGCTTTGATTAGTGAAGATGTAATTTCTCAAATAAAGAAACATGCTTGGAGACTCTTACTAATCAGACAAGCTCTTGATTTCTGGTTATTCTTTTTTACAAAAGCAAAGAGGTCGTACCCACTTCATTATCAGTGATGAAGCCAAAGGTAGTCTACTTTGGGAGGTTTTACTCTGAAGAAACAATTTCATGGTCTTCACAAATTCACAAAAGACTACATGTTTTACTGTTTGACTGAAAATGCATAAGTTGGTGATGTAGTTGTTAAAGAATAAAGGCAGAGCCTCGGCTTGTTACCTTTTGTAGTGAAGGTATCTGAAAGGCGTCTGTCCTTTATGCTTTTAGTTCACCATTCATAACTTTCCTTGACTAGCATAAAGTGCAACATATAGGTTAATCAAGTTGTTGCTTACAAACACCCAAAGTTGCCTGATTTCTAAACGACTCCCCGTTCGTGCTGCCTAGTTCACTTCAATTTTGGACTATTGTAAACTCTACCACTGCACATTCCATCGAACTGCAGTGGATTCCGTATTTTTAACAAATATTTATTTTACTTTCTTAGTTTTTTGTGGGCAGGACTGGGAGATTGAGTTCAAATATGATGATTTCTGAATATGTATTTCGGCATCTGAAATATTTGGAAACCTACCCCTCTTGTCGGCTTCTTCTAAGGGCCTCTCTAATTATTGCACCTAACTAAATAAATATTTTTGCAAAAATAAAAAGAAAATACAAAAGATAGAACAAACGAAATTCCGATACAGGCCCCTAAAATGTCCATTGGCGGTAATTTTAAGATTGTTGACGTTTTGGGAGTCGAGGTATTTTGATAATTATATAAACAATTCCGATTTGGGGCGTCAAGTATTAAAGTGTCACATCTTACATTCAATGTGTTAGGTAGCGCTGTCTTTCTGTTCTTTTGTTTGCTACCGGTTCTTTGTAATATCATAAACTATGACCTCCATTTACCTCGATGACAAAAACTAGAAAGATCAAAACCAAAAACCAGAAAGACAACAGCATATTATCTCATAAAAGAAGAAGACCATCATGGCGGGCTTTGTAGAGAACAACAGTAGCTGCAAATCTAAAACAAAAGATGTAACAACGTCGGTAAAATAAACGATACGATGCCAAAAGTATAAATGTTTTATTAAATTTCTTTGTACATTATGGATTAAATACATAGATGAGACAAAACCTTTTTGACCCTGTCGAGTTGTTCGTAAAACAAGAACTCTGCAAATGTTGACACCAAATTGGCAGAGAAGACGTAGGGTCACCTTAGAAACAAGTGCAAATGATGAACTGTTAAAAAAATATTGAAAGCGTGTCAGACATATGTAACGAAAGATAGTACCGACTAGGTTAACGGAACTGACTCTTTTTTTATTAATGTTAGTATTATTATTATTGTCATTATCATTATTATTTTCATAACTAAATCAATAAGCAACGCTTCGGAAACAGAAACGTGGCACAGATATTGGACCCATTTCAAAAGGCAAGCCATCTAAAAGAACTCATATATAGAATATTAACACACTCTACAAACAAGCAAACATTTTAATGGGACAAAATGGTATTTTTACAAGCTTTTAATTTCAAAATGAGTATCTTTTGTCAGATTTATCGAAGCCCTATAAGATGCACTTTACAATTCAATTAATGGAAACATAAACAGGACGGTGATTAAGATGACCTCTTGTTACGATACGGCTAAAACAAACACACTTGCCTCTTGTTTTCAAGTCTGGGAGAAAAAAACGTATTATAGGAATTTTATTGACAACTCAATAAAACATATTTAGATTAATAATGAAAGGCAGCGAATAAAAAGCTGGATAAATACTTGCTGAAGATAAGCCACAAGCATACAAGACCTTCAATGTCCTTTGAAAATTCTGACTGTACATAAAGCTTGTTTACTGTACTAGTAAACTTTAAAAAACGATATATATCAAGAAAAAAGCAAATATTTTGTTACATAATGTAGAAGTGGTTAGGAATCTGTCCTCAGTGGGATATTTCCTTGCCAAGGCCGTGAATTCTGCAGATAATCGCCCACGAGATGTCAGTTTGAAGGCAGTAGCTCACAAGGATACAAGTTTCTTAGCCATGGATTAAGGCCTCGGGGTTAAAGTTCTTTAGCTTAACTTAGTCAATCTTTGTAATTTATCTAATAATTCCACACACAGTAGTTTCGTTTCTTGATTCCTCTCGATTTTAAAGTACAGTACATAGCTATGCTTTTCGACTATAAAGTTTTATCTGCACCATTAGATTTCACTGTTGGCTTACTGAGGATTCATGTTCCTGTCTTTCTTGGTTTTCTTAGCCTTAAGGTTGCTTGCCGATCATAAATCTGTTTCTTGAATGAACTCCACTTTCTTCACAAAACGGTTGTTTTTGCTGTAAACCTCTTGTTAATCGGTGCAAGGAGAGAACTCGAGGCTTTGCACATCCTACCATCATCTTTTCTCGCCTGTTTTGAAAGAGTTTAGGCTGAAAAATAAACCAGAAAAAGACAGAATATTCCTGTTAGAACATTTCAAAAGAAGCACTAAAGGGAATTGAAAAATAAATAATTTTTAAAAAGGTCTTTGCGTGCTCTGTTTTGAGTCGTAGTTCTTGTTTCTTTGGGAGCCTTGGTAGCCCACCAACAAACTGAGCACGTTGTTAGATTAGCTAACTTTGAATCTGTATCTTAAATGCAAGGATTTTCCTTTATTCTAAAACATTAGTAAAGACATTGAGTTGTTTATTTCCATGTACTCATAATAATTTTTTTTTTTTTTACAAAGGTCACTTCCCAACGGCTCAGTAGACTAAACACTTGCACCACATATTCTAATGCGTGAAGACCACACCAATTTAAACTATATTGTTCATCCTTTCTCTTCACAGGGATCTCTGCTCTCTTTTATAAAGTTATATTCATTCTACGTTCTTTGCTTGGGAGGAATTTCTGGTGAGAATTTGGTAGAATTCATCGGTGATTTCAAAGGTAAAAAATCTCTGATCATTAAAATCATTTTCAGCCATCTTGGGTTTTTACGGCGAAATCAACATGACTAGAAATTTCGATTCGTTGGCTGTACCATATAGGAATGATTCTCCTCTCTACTTAAACAAAACGACAAGTATATTTTGCATCTAGTAAAAGCAGAGTTTAGGAATAATTGTAAAAGAAGAGGAATCCCTATTTCTCAGCTTATATAAGGCTACCTTTGATACTGAACCAAGTGGCCCAAAGACTGCAGATCGTGTAGAATCGAGCCACATCATACAAAGAACATGAAGAGGAATAATTTCTTCTTGTTATATAGTCTATTCACATATTATCGGATAGTTTAAAAGTTAGATAAACGGTGTTTTTGTGGATTATGATTCGTAGTACTTAGATTAATTTTTTGTGAAAAAATTCCTTGCATATCAAGACTTAATGGCAGTCGAGTCTTGCCATGCAAAAAACCAATCATTAATACTCGATTCTTTTTCATATATTTTACGTTCCTTAGCTTTTTTGAGAATGAACTTTTGTGAATGCTTTTGAAAGTGTAATAAAATAAAAGGTTTTAGTGAAACTCACTTAGAAGCCATAAGAAAAAGACATGGAAATTTAAACCTATGATACCAAATCAAGATGGAAGCTTACAAATGTTGTTGAATACCATAACTGTAATCTTACAGTACTAAAAAGGCAACCATTAATTATAACACATTAATTATCATTAACATGCACCAGATTTACTAATCTGTAGTTAATCAAAATGAGTATATAGTTTTTAAAAACGATCTCAATGTGCTGCACCGTCTATACGCGTATTCATGTCGCCTTCACGAGAACACATCATAAGAAAACGATGAAATTGTTCTTTAACATTGATACATGGATTAAAAAGAAAACAATGCTGACTCCGTACTCTTATGCGGGGAGTACAACTATATATTATTCTGTTAAGCAGAGCTGAATAAGGAAAAATACAAGCTAATGCTGCAGAAGAGTTTACTGATGTGGCAAGAAGTGTTTCTGTTTAATTGCGAGAATAGTCCATGTCGAAGACTAAGCCTTTTTGACCTCAAAGAAGAAGAATTTTCACTGTTGACACTGATTTGGCAGGGAGGAAGAGACGAGTTCACACTTGAAACTAGATTCTGTAATCTTGGAGAAATCCCTGGAGAATCATCACTGTACATTATTCTCAGCACAAAAAAGAGAGTTTGCTTAGTCGATCTTCGGTTAAGTTTTAAAAACAGTTTTACCTTTTTGAAGATCATCTTTAGACAATCAGGATGGAACCAAAACTGCAGAATAGATCATTGTGCTGAATGTAATGAATACTGGATTTAAAGAATAGTTTCATTGTACACCAGTAGTGCTAGAAAATCAGCCGAATTGAATCAAGAACTAACTAAGAATATTCCAAGTCGGCTATCAAAATCTCCACATGAAATGTCTTCTCTCTAAACTCAATATTAAAAGTAATCTCCCGATGAAACAAATTGATTAATTGGTAGAAGTTAATTTGAGCATTGAAAGCAACTTCGAGGCAGAACCAATAGAAAGGCTTTTGTAGAAGCAGACATACTTGTTCTGATGAAAGTTGTAATCCGTTTCGTAAACGCTTTTCTTACCGCTTGCCAAAAGCACGAAGACTATGCCATGGAGAATGACTAGAGTAGGATTTCTTCTTCATCCAGGTTGGAATATTAAAGGTTTCAAAGCTCTAGAAATCGCTTCATTTAACTTACATAAGCATTTCCATGTTATATGATTGGATTACTATAAACAAGAGCCATACCTGATAAAGAAAGTTGAAGACATCAAATTGTAAGGAATGTAACTGTATTCTTGGGTTCAACATAGAGACTCCACCATAATGGCTGCCTTCTTTCTGAAATGAAAAGTAATTCTAAAAGTAAATTCTTTGTACGTTTCTGTACTTTTTGGCACGGAAGGCGCTTCCGCCTTTCTTCTCATCATTTTTTAAAACTCTTTTAAGTACCCTACGTGTTTTTTAGGGCTATTTTCTCTGTGCATTCTTTTGCTTTGGGAGCAAAAGTTGTCGTTGTTCAACGCTTAGCTTCTCTGATGATTCAGAGCTGCAAACAATACTTAAAATTAAGAGCTCTGAGTAGCCAATCTATCATTAATCATAGTAAATACGGCATAACATTTCTTGAACAAAGTAAAATAACGTTGAGATTTGTGCGAGATTTCAATACAAAGAATAAAACGCAAGATTTAATTACTTTTTTGATGTCGGTAAGGTAATCATTCAGCATTTGATGACTTTTACCATCCCAGGAAATCCATTCGATAGCATCAAAAGGCTTTTAGCGCTTTCTCGGTGCTTTACTACCTTCATTTCTCACCCAAAACTTATCCAACAACTCAAATAGACTTACAGTGTAGGATACATTGACTTGAGGACCAAAATTCTGGTCTTCTTTGAGCCTTTGGAATCCAGAGGTCACTATTTTTCGATATAAGAGTCACTACACACCTCTAACTTGACATGGGTGGGGAGGAAAAACTAATTGTCCAGTGAGAGAAACCTTCCGATGTCACTACGGTTGCTTGTATTCCGATCCCTTTTGTTTGTCCTCAAAATCGAAGTGCTTTTTTTTTAGTTAAATCAATTGTTTAACTAAAAAAAAGATTGCTTTAAGGGGCAGGATAACAGATGATAGAGCACGGGCAATGGCTCCTAAGTTTACAAACCTAACGTGGTTTACATGAGTTAGGAATTCGATTTAGCGTGGGTTTTTTTATGGCTTTAATGCTCATCTTTTTCATCACTGTTTCCTTTTCGTGTTTAGGTCCTTAAAAAAATGTTGTGTTTCATGCTGTGAAATTTGATAACGATTAGTGCTGCTTTAGTCAATGAATTAACTAAAACACGAGACCGATCCATACACGAGATCGAGAGCACTATGAAGAAAAGCACAACTGACTTTGTCAAACTTGAGAATATTACGACATTATGCTTGCCAAGATTTCTTAATAAATGTGAAAAATTAAGAAATAAGCTTTGATACTCAAATATCTTTAGGTTGCAGGCTAAATAAGCGTAAAGAAACCGAAGAAAACTAAAACTCAGTGGATCAACTTTTTCTTTGAACCCTGAATCATGCGACTCTTGACTAGGTAGGACAAAAGTGTGCAGATTTTTAATGTATAAATACAATAATCTAGACGCTTTTTTGACAGACTTTCATCATCAGCAAGTAAAGAATAGTAGTGTGGTGTTTAGCATTTGGCGCGAAATACCAGAGACAGAGGGATTGTGCAACTTGAAGGAACACCCTCGCCTATAGACAACATCTTGATTCAAACCTTCCCCTGAATTACTTTGGCTCTTACGAAAAGATTCATTGTGTACACCTTGTCCTGTTCATCTAAGATATAGATAGGACGGTTATCAATGATGAAAACTTCATGTAAGAGCGAGTTAGTAGCTTAGCAAGCTGTTTTTGACCCATTTGATTTAAATTTTAACAACAACAACAACAACAACCTTCATGAGCCAGATATACAGCAGAATCACACTTTATTCTTCAAAAAGGCAATAAATGAAAGCATTGTAATGGTAATTAATGATTTAGCGTTTTATCTCGAGGAATACACTGGAAGTATGGGAGTTAAATATAATTCATAACACATTGGATCTAAATATGTAATACAGGTAGTATAAAAACATACTATAACTGTATAACCTCCAAAGTCACAACTGCAACTTTCTTCAACCGATGTAAATAGTTTGCAAACAAATACAATAGAGTTCATTAAATTTCGATAGCTTTGTAAGATATATATTTTTTCCTTGTATTTCTTTTTTTCTTGTATATAATGCTAGAATCCAAATAATGGATTCAGTGTTAGTGTTTATGATGTATAGTTTCTGAGAGTTGGCCTTTGCAGGCTTTTTCTCGGAGTAGTTATATATTTTTCATGTATTCAATTTATAAATTTGTTAACCGTAGATCCGAAAAATAATATGATTTATAGTAAAAATGATTATGTGAACTTTTATTCACCGATATATATATTTTTTTCACAATATATGTGTAATATGTATAAAAGCATAATTGGAGCAAAAAGATATTCAGTAGTGGCTATAATGCCTTGTGAAACTTCAGGCTAGTAAAGAAAACGTCAATTTCAACACAGCATTGAAAATTTCTAAGTGTAAGTAAAAAACTGTTGTAGTGCTGAAAAGAATCTATGAAAGGCCCATTTGACCTTAAAGTGAAGTAGGAATATTTCTATGTATGTTGACAAGAACTTAGTGGCAGAGAGATGAGGTCACAGCAAATGAATGTGTGTGTGGTCGTGAAACTATTGAAATAAGTACGTTATATTACAGATAGAAAAGGAGACAGTTTGAAGTAGCATTTCGTCGATGTTCAAATTACAAAGTTTAAAAAGAAGAACTCTTGTCAATTGACAATGAAATTTTGTGTAAGTTTCTGCATAAGCATCATTGAAAGTGTATCAAAACTGTAAATGAATTGGAGATTGCATTCAGTTATGTTATGAAAAAGGTAATTGTTTTTTAGGTTGGAGTCACGTTTTGTTTGACGGGTTTTTTTTTTTTTGTTTTTTTTTTAGTGTGGAGTTACGAAGTGGTTGAGTGGTTGAGTCGGTGCCGGAATTAGATCTAATCGGCGTGAAATGGAACAACTGTAATTAGCTGACCTCTATTTAGGATATCATAAACATGACATAGATTCACCTCTGGAGCTCATAAATTCATACAGTTTGAAGTGAAAAATATTAGAAATTATCAAACATTAAATAATGTTCTGTTGCCGGAGACACCTCGATAGTAACTCAGACAGTTTTCTTATAAAAGATTTCAAAAACAGTGAACAGTAGACTTTTAAAAACCCTGAAATCTTTCTTTGTCGGCATTTTCTGTGTTCAAAAAGAACTCTTCCAGTAAACCAAAAGTTAAACTTGTACAAAAACAGCGTTGGGCTTCTTCTGGTAGTAATTAGATTTCTGTTCATTGGTTTTAACAGTTTTGTCCGTTCGCTGAAGTGTTCAGCGAAATTGAAGCCAAAATGGCTTCCTCAGCCAAACAAGACATACACAACTTGCCTAAGTGTAAGCAAAATGAGGTTTTATACTTTCCAAGTCAACAAACGTACGCATTTCTTGGAGCTTGGATGAGAACGAACCAGGGGAAGTCAGGTTCTGCGGAAGACAGTCGTATCCACTCAGCAACGAGTCTTCCCAAACATGGCTACCTCGTTCTTCTTTCGGACGATTTTCTTCGCTCCTGCCATCCGAATTCATTTTTTCCTTGATTTCTTTACGCCACTTCGTTCGCCTGTTTTGGTACCATGTTTTGACTTGTGTTTCTGTCATTCCTAAGTCTTTCGAGAGCTCTCCCCGTTTTGCTTCTGTTAGGTATTTCTCCTCGCCAAACTCCTTCTCAAGTCTCTCGATCTGGCTATGAGCAAAGAGTGGTCGCTGTTTAGGCTTTCTCATGAAGCGTTTGCGGCGCTTTAAAAACGGATTCAAAGCTGTGAAGAAGGAAAGATAAAGTGTTAGCAAAGTGTAAAATAGATCATCAATAGCTCTGTTGAAAAGAAAGTACACTACTAGATAATTGGATTACAATAAGGCAAAGTTTCTCGCGCCTTTATCCTTCTCTCTCGTCGTGCGAGACATACATAAAAGGATATTGCGAAAAAAAAGTTCAAAACTTTCACTTAAAATGTTTTTGCTGACTGGTAAGTTGTTCCGGAATACTTTGAAACCCAAAGTACGGAAACGCTTTTTCGATATCACGTACTGATTTTTACTACAAGATATAAAACTCAAAAGACGTAAACAGCTTAGCTATGCTCAAGCAACGATTCATGTTTGTCTTCTTCTGCTTGTAATGTAGCATCAATAACAAATCGTATCTGAAGTATATAGCTGTGGTGTTACCTTACGCAAGGATTTTGTGGTTTAGAACGAAGCAAATGACTTGAGGTGTACAAGTATAAGAAAGAACCGAACGGTACAGTGAGAGAACGAAGCGAGTTTTGGTTAGGTTATGATAACAAATGCTAAGGCCAACACCTTGAGACGATCAATGAGTACACAGCGCGTGGTCTCTCTTAACACTCGATTTATCATTCTCAATTCGGGCCTACTCAACCACCACGTCATTTGTGACAAAATGAAAAACTAACCAACAATATGTTACACTCAGATGGCCTTTGCACTGTACGGAAATAACTAAGACAAGAGAAGACTATAATGTCAAGGCAAGTCAAGTCCAACGGTACTTATCGCATCTACTTACGCATTGGGATCCCCTGTCTTGGGTAGCCGAAGTTGAATGGGAAGGTTGGAAACGGGTGGGTAGTAGCCATATGGAAATCCTCAAAATTCAATGGACTTTGGAGAGGCAAAGGTGGAAGCATTTGCATTACGTTGTAGTCCATCAAAGATGGCCTCAGGGCTTGAGGCATCAGTGTTGGGACTCCGGCAAATGGATGAACGTTGCTAAACCCTTGTGGAAAAATCTCCATTTTTCTTGCCTCCTGTGGTTCGCTGTCTTGAAGGTTCAGGATATTGTCTATTGAAAATGAGCTCTTAGTTGAAGCCATTGAAGACGATCTTGCAGCGCGATTATCGGACGTCATGTTCGAAGTGTTTCCAGCCCGGCGTACAATTGAGAATGAGCGTAAAAACCAACAAGTTATCTCGACTGACTGTCTCCTATTATATCATATCAAAGCCATCAAGATCGCGTCATTGCTGTCTAATTAAACCAGTCTATCACCCAATCAACGCGGTCCGCATTCAGGAGGTGTAAAGCCCCGTGTAAAGTGCTGTAATCTGCCTTCAAAACCAGCCACCAAAATAGATAATTTCAATAGCGGCCGAGTGTATAATTCAATGTTTACGTAGAAATGACTTTACGTCATATTGCTTGTGGAGGCAATAAATCTTGACGGGATTAACTAAGAAGGGCAGTATATATATCTACGTATGATTTGAAACGAGCCGTGACGTAACGAAGGGTCACCGTCTCAAGCACGAGCTTGTTTCCGGTGTCAAAAATACTTTGCCGGAAGGGTTCGTCCGCTTGTCGGATAAATTCAAGCTTGGTACAGGAAGATTTGGAGTGTGAGGTATTTCGATGTATTTTTTGACTCATTTACAACTGCAAATTGCATGCAATATGTTCTGCAAGGTGTATTTGCTTGGACAAGAACTTGTCAACGAGATCAATGGACAGGGCTTGCTTCGCGCAACTGGCCTTTGTGCGGTTCCGCATCTTTTGGGTTACTGACAAATTTCATATTTCTTAGAATATTGTTGTGTCCAAGAAAGAAGTGCAACGCAAATTTTCGGCTTTATTTGCTTGGAAAGGACAGCAAATACCCTTAGAAAAAAATCATATGAGGGGAAGAATTCCGAGGTAATAAATACAATAGGTCTTTGTAATATGTGCGTAACGTTTTCCCGTTTCAGTCCACATGTCATTACATTAGATATTATTTCTTTCTTTACCGGCAATGTGTTAGATACATTAACATAAATGTAAGTCAAAGAAGCAATACTCAAAAACTCTTGAAATATGAAAGCATTACGCCCACGAGATGGTTTGCATCTTTCAATTTACTTTAGATATTTCAGTATTCTCAAAAAAGGTGCGTGGGGGAACTTGAACCTTTTTTAAGTAAAACCGTTCCCTTTTCCGTGGGGTGGGACGTATTATCGATTATTTTGGAAACTTTAGAAGGAATTTTGCAAGAAATTCATATTCGGCACATCCAACTTTTTAGCGTTGAGGAATATGGATTTTCCTCAGTTGAATATTAAATTTTTAGATATTAATTTCAAAGACTAATCCTTTCGTGCTTAGGGGATACAACATCTCTGCATTAAGAAAAATTGGCGATAGATTAATTTGCTATTTTTCTTTTGATTTTGTGCTTTTTCGGTTTACATCACTCAACTTGTCCACCCTAGCCTTTGGGCTTGAACTCTTCATTCTGGGGATTAGCCAGACTAGTTCGATGGTAGAACACTTCATGACAGAAAAAGGGCTCTAATTTTACAAACATATAGCTGAACCAAAAACATAAATATTAACCCCTCATGAAGTGATATTACATAGATTAAAAAGGAAAAAGAGTTATAGTGAGACTTTGCTAGCCTATAGCAAGACGATTTAAGAGGATTAAAGCATTAAATCTTCTATTTTAAACAAGACTATGATAAGGACTACTAATATAGTGTAACTGGGTCGCTGGGTATATCACTTATCGTTACCATATCGATATCGGATTATGCCAGTAGGATATCTTCCTGTTATAACTCCAAGCACTTCTCAATTAAAGTATAATCTCTCTATCAGTTTTGTTTTATTACACTTTCTATTCAACAACAAGATGGAACTAATACTCCGGTGATAGAAACGATCCGGCCTTGCTTTGTTTTAAGGGACTCAAAGAAGAAAAAAAAAAGGCAAAATTAGACCAAATCCACTTGGGCGTAATGTTTTCCCATTTCAGACCGCGTGTCATCCTCTTGAGAATAAGATTATTTGTTTGAGGCTCATCCATATTAACGTTTTTCTCAAGTGCTACCGAGATACAAGGAAACAATACCTAAGGGAATGACACGTGGTCTGAAATGGGAAAACAAATACGCCCAAGTGGATTTGGTCCATTCCATGGCGTGGAAGCCACAATTCTCTTGAATTTCCAACAAATTTAAAGGAGAATGATCTCGGTTTTTCATTGGTTAACGTCCAGACCACAAAACCAAGCCATTAAAAGTACGCTTCCAGATTTCTCTTGAGAATGACATAAAAATAGATTTCAAGACTGATTTTGGCTTCTTCTTCTTCTTCTTCTTCTTCTTCTTCGATTTCACACGAAGCCATTTGATTTACTCTGAAGTACAAATATTTACAATCCTTATGTTTCTGAATGAAGTGAAACAAGCTTCTAAACTGAGTTTTAAAACTAGTTTTCCAACCTACATTAAATGCATCATAGTGTATAGTCTCTACAAGTGTGGATTTATTGTGGCAAAGTGAACTTTAG
This sequence comes from Heteractis magnifica, assembly GCA_011763375.2. Classification (NCBI taxonomy): domain Eukaryota; kingdom Metazoa; phylum Cnidaria; class Anthozoa; order Actiniaria; family Stichodactylidae; genus Heteractis; species Heteractis magnifica. The sequence goes on from JAADYU020070681.1 coordinate 13,990, forward strand.
AAAACGTTTGCGCACGTAATTCAGAGTTCATTAGTCATGTTCAAAATAAGCGATGAGTTGCAATTGTCATCGCAATTAGGTAATCCGTATTCCTTATCGTGCCCTACATACCATTACAGCATCCACCTACGCCCAGTACCTGTCCTTACCCGTGGCACAGGTCAAAGGTTGGGACCCAGCCTAGTGAAAATAAATATGCCAATTAAATCCTTCAAGGGTTTATTCATTGAATCAAATATTTCTAAGTTCAAATACAGACCTCTTTAGGCCTATGTAATATCTATAGCCATGTTATAGCATTGTGAACATGTTGGTGTTTAGGGTTAGTTGTTTAAGGTGTAAAACGTATCCATATGACAGTATTATCTACTTTTTTCAAGCCACGAAAAGTAGTGTTTAAAGGTAGTTTAGGTCAGTTCTTTAAGACCTTGGAAGCATTTTGTAAAACTATGCACCCAACGTGGACAATTTTCATTTTAAAAACTCCCTTTTACGAAAAACAGATAAATGTTTATAGCACATAAACTCTTTTATTGAGGGGCAAGGGGGATCGAGAGGGATACGTTGTGACTCGTCAACAGCTTTGCTGGAAGCATTTGCCTTTGAAAATTAGGAAAGAAAATACTTTCTGACTATCAACCCGTTATGTTTAAAAAATTCCATAATCCAAATGTATAAACAGGTTTTTCCTTGTCACAATAAACTATTA
>JAADYU020070903.1:0-14618 GCA_011763375.2 Heteractis magnifica
GGAAGTCTCTTTTTCGTTGGAATGACGTCATAATGAAACGTTCTATACATTTGGCAGCCCGCGCTATCATTATTAAACCTCGCCATCGTTTGCAGTTGTATCAAAAATGCCTAAAACACTTGTTCTGCACCTGGATTTTCACAAGTCTCTTCAGACTCCAAAGATATCTAGCCAGGATGGCTACTACAAGAGAAGATTAACTACAAGGCTTTTCGGTATTTTCGATTCTGGTTCTAAAAAGCTACACGCGTTTATTTACCCTTGTACCGTTGGAGGTGAAGGACCGGATGTGGTTATTTCATTGCTGGATTTCTTGCTAAACCAGCAACTTACCGCTGGCTTCAATCATCTTATACTTTGGGCGGACAATTGCCCTGGGCAGTTCAAGGAAGCATACCTATTCTTCTACTGCGACTATCTGGTAAGCAAGAAGAGATTTTTACGAGTAGACTTAAAGTTCTTATTAGAAGGACATACCTACTCAATTTGCGATCGACGCTTTGGGAGTATAGAAAAAGCCTCCAAGTGTTTGGAAAAAATCGAGTCACCTTCAGACTGGGTGTCGAAATTGAGAGAAAACGGAATAACAAATATCGAAGTTCATGAAGTCACACTGGACATGATAAAGTCCTACAAAACGTTTTTAAGGAGGACCTATATTGCCAGAAATGTAGATATAAATGGAAAGCAATTTATGGTACGTCGCTTAGCATGGCTTAACTTCGGCACTGGCGAGTTGACTGAAGGAAATAAGCTTGTTGTAAAAAAGATCGCAGAAGGAGAATGTTTAGCTCGATTCTCGATTAACCCTCACGAAGAGCCAATAACGATTGATTTTAGAAAAAAAAGACAATTACATCCTCTTCGTCCTGAAGACCTTAGAGTCAAAAGAGACACTTATATTCCAGTGGACACTGAAGTACAAAACAATTGTATTGCGTTGGCCACTAAGTATCTCAGTAATGAGGCAAAGCAGTATTATGAATCACTGCCAACAAGAGACGATGGCGATTGTTCCGATGATGAGATGAATTAACATGTATAACATTTATAAACTACATTGAATATTAATTTTCTACTGATATATTTACGCTTATCAAGTATGATGTAACATGTGTGTGTGAAATAAAGAAAATTTGAAACATAACAAATCGGCCTTAACGCGCTATGATATATCTTGAGCTTGTGCGCGTGTGGTTTGAACTTCTTTTTCTATAAGCATTAAAAAGTTAATACATTTAATTATATAGGGGACATTACATGGGCGCGCGAAATTACGAATTTTATCTTCGAGTGTTAAAAATTCGCTGCGCTCACTGGTGAGAACCTTTCAACACGAGAAAATAAATTCGTATCTCCAAGTGGACATGTAATCTTCTGTTTATTATATAAAAAACAATGAAATACCATGCAAGTTCTATTTTTTTTCGAACAGTCAAAATGTATACAATTTACTCGAATGAAATCTTTTCACTTGTGGAAATATCATGTCGTCTGCATAACTTTTAACTAAATTATTAAGTCAACGATATTACAAGAAACCTTTTCAAGGACTGCGCACTCATCCAAATCCGAAATTTTGAAGAGCCAATAATCTTTTTTGGAAATTAATGTGAAAAAGAACAGATTTTATAAAACGTGCGCAATTGCTCTTAATATTTACTTTTCTTTTAAGTTCCTCGCACACAAGGGGACACGCCCCATCAATGAAATGATATTTCTTCCAAAGAAAGTACATGTAGCGGCAACAAATTCACATAGTGTACAGACGTTGGAAAATGCTGCTGAAACATGTCAAGAATCAAGGAAAGGGCGAGCCGAAAAACTCCAAACCGTATGCAGATATTTTTTTATTCTTCCAAGTTAAAAAAATTTAGCAAGTTTACAAAGGAAGGGAGGTGCGGCCCTGTCGATCTATCCCTAAATCCACCCCTGATCAAATGTTCCATCCACACGACGGTTATTGCTGCAACAGGCACAGCATTGTGATTGTGAGCCAGCTAATTACAGTAACCCGCAGCAACACCCATCGTGCATATAGGACATGTTTCGGCTGCATTTATCAAATTTGTTTACACGTTGTCATTTTGCTGCTTCATGTTGCTTGCCGCTATCATTGCCAGCTATATGTCTCCCCGTATGTCAGCAATGTGTTATTATTTTGGTACGTTTGAGAGAAACGTTCCTACTAAATGATCCCTGCTGTGCAAACACAGATTTAAATTTTTCAGTTGGCATTACCGGGGGTGAAGCTTGTATGAGCACGTAGTTGGAGTCAAAGTTAAGGTATTTTACACTATCATAAGAAAATTTTATTTACTGGACTAACTAAACATTTAGTTCTGCTATGAACATTGAACATTGCCTGCATGCCACATTTGTAAAATAAAGGATTGTAAATAAAAATGTGTATCCATAAAAAAAAAAAAAAAAAAAAAAGAGATCTGTGATTATTTTTCAAACGAAATGTTTTACTGCCGTTTTCCATGACGCGCGACTCCCAACGGTATTTGCACATTGCTTTATTAAACGTCAAACACTTGATTTTGTCATGTTTGTAGTCTTTATTGGTTTTCAAGTGACTGACGTTCACTTTAAACAAATGTACAAATGCCATCCTTTGAACCATAGAGAATAGCGCTTTATCGGAAAAACAAAAACGAAATAAGAAAATAAGCTGAATAATCAAACAACAACAACAACAACAACAACAGCAACAACAGCAACAAAAGAAAGAAAGAAAGAAAGAAAGAAAGAAAGAAAGAAAGAAAGAAAGAAAGAAAGAAAGAAAGAAAGAAAGAAAAAAAAGTCCCAACACTTTCTGGTCATACCTTTTGTGTGTGTTAGCACGTGGAAAGACGATATTAGACCCTTTACGAAATATCGATTGAGTGACCACAGGAAGCCCAAACACTGGTTTTGAAAAGCTCAGCTTACACGCATGAATGATCACGGTCGACTTCTTTAGAAGCTTGGGGGAGATTGTTAAAAAGAGGTTTCTATTTAGGTTTTTGGCACTTTTAAACTTTCTGCCTCTCTTGTATAAAAATTGACAAGGCTGCCGAGTGTCAAAAGGGCAGAGGCCAGACTACAAAAGCAAAGAAACCCCATAAAATGTCATTTCTTCTACACAAGAGAGAGAGAAATGTTTAAAAAGTGCCAAAAAATCAATTTTCTGAGCTAAAATTCAAATAAATTGTCATATAAACCTTCTTTAAAATATGTTCAATTGAATATTTATTTTTTTAGATCAAACTAAAATCACTTTAGCAATAGGTGGTATAAAACAAATGAGCTGGCCTTGATGAGTGATGTTTACCATCCTTTATTTTTTTTCATTTTATTTTGAATTCTCACCCAAAAGGCTATGTTCTTTTATCCCTATGGAAATACTTGTATACTAGATATAGATAAACATACATAATTTAAAAATAGTCAACAAATTAAGGACACTTAAATCAAATAATAATGCCTTTATTTGCTAAATAAAGCCTGTTGTACACCTAGATAGATAGATAGATAGTTAGATAGACAGACAGACAGACAGACAGACAGACAGATAGTATTGTTTACTCACACCATTTTGAAGAAAAACTGAATTACAGGTGGAGCCAGATAGCTAAATATAATTTTACGATAGTAAATGATAAGTAAAAAGATAAATGATTTTATAGTAACGAACTTTCTTAAAACCATCTGTATTGTACAAAGGAGTTTTGCATGGATCTACCTGTAATTTAGCTGCGCTGTGATCGTACTCAAAATTAGTTTAACAACTTAGTTTACTCTCTTTATTAGCTACAAGCACACTTTCGAATCTGAACATGTTAAGCTTATAAAGTGCACGACGTGCATCCTTGAAACAATTCCTACCTATTTAGCGCTAACAATATTTAGTTAAGCTTATCAACTATTTTGTTATCCGATAACTATAATTAACTTAGGCATAAACTTCACAAAGAAAGACGAAGACCACTTGATACCTTGCTATTCTTGTTTGCACGGTTCTGTTTCAGTGATATCAACTAGTTTGTACATAATAGCGCAATCAGATTATATACATTCAGTTTTATTTCACGGATCTTAATAGCGTGCACTCTCTTTTTATATGTATATTGTATATAAGCTTACATAAAACGAGGACTTAGACAAGTTATAACAAGAAATCTTTAAAAGATATACCTTGGCATGGAAATTTCGATGCAGCAACACAATAAACCGATAAGCAATACCAAATACAAGTAGAGATTGACAACATTACTAATTCCCATTTCAGATCCATTCTTTAAATGAAAAAGCAAGTGACTATTAGGATTTATCATGCCAAGCTATATCACGTGACCTTAAACCATAGGGTACCCAAATGGGAATCCCCGGTATTCCCATTTGGTTACCCTGTGTTAAAATACACTTTATCCTTTAAAATCCTTTTAAAGGGATTAAACTTGACATAAAACGATGGGAGCATTAAATATAGACTACAATCTTAAAGTTTATTTCAAAATTTACGAACGAAGAGTTAATGGATTCTATATATATTTTTTATTATTTTACAAAGTTTCTTCGCACTTCAAAAATCATACCATTAACTATCGTTGTAATGTATAATGCTCCTGGAATCTCTTTCTTACCTCGAGTCGTTTCCACCGTTGACAATGTCAAAACGCATTATAAAAAGCTAGTAAATTGCAGAAATCTTCAATTCTTGCATAAATTGAAATTTTCGCGCTCTATTTTACACGATATTATAGGATCTGCATTTCAGAAGCATCGCTATTTAGCTAAAAGATAAGATCACGTTTAAATCAAAAAGAAAAGAAAAAAAATCACGAAGAAATAATTTTTAAAAATATACTGTCCACAGGGAGCCCACGCCAATATACTTATTGTTTATTATCATTGTTCCGACCACGTGACTTAAAGACCCGTATTTCACAAACATCAGGGGCTTTAAACTCTCTCTTCGTTTGAAGCTCTTTCTGAACATCCAGAAGCTATCGAAAACACAAGCAAGATCCAAAGGACTTAACCGACAGAGAAATTTCATTTATTGCATCTTACTGTTTGACAATTTAATCGTTAATTAATATCGTTACACTTGTTTACTAAAAACGCTTAATATTTTATTTCGACAGTATCTAGACTGCAAATCTATCGCACTCCTTATACATTATTACATTACATCATGGCTTTGAACTTTGTCAACACCCTAAATCAGTGTCCTTTCAAGGTTGAAGTAAGTAGAAGACATTTGTATTTTCCAGTTTTATCTAGAAACGGCTGTACTGCTCCCGGCTCAGCTTTTCAAAGGCAGAGTATACAATAACTATGACCGAATCAGCTTTGAAATACTACTTAATACAAAAAATCCTTTTCATTCGAACCCAATTTCAGTAGAAGAAAATGCACTCGTTCGATTGCCCTCTTCTTTATCCTATAATGCGCTAAATACCAGCTCTTTACAAATATACTTTGCAGACTGTCGAATTAAATGCCGCTATATTCAACAAATCAATACGAGAATAAATCAAAAACTAAACTTTGACATTTTGTATGTCAATATTGAAACTTTCTGGAGTTATTTTTTGAAAAATACAACCATACATACAGGGAATGTAGGGAAAGGAGAATCAAACCTACAGCCTCAATGAAAAATAAAATCTCAACATACATACTTTGAAAGCTCACGCTGAATTTCATATATAATGATACAGAGATAATGTAAATTTAAAACATCTTTAATTCAACTGTTCAAAGAATGACGAATGATTGACATTGCAGAGAAGGGTGTTTGGCGAGGGGTCGGGGCTTCATAACCAGTTACTTAAAATGTTTTAGCTCTAGTTGTAATGTTTATTAATAATAATACAAAGCCCCCCCTTACAGATTTAAACGATCCCTCATATTTTCCCTTCTCAGTTGCTCTGAAAATATTTTAAATTTCTGTTATCCCCTCCCCTCATAAAAGGTTGATTCCTTGCGTACTCAACAAAGCATATTAGTGTAGTATTCAAAATATTGAATTGGGGATACTATGGACTTAACTTTTTTTTTTTTTTTTTTTTTTTTTTTAAGAGAGAGCAGCATATAACTTAGCTTCTATTTCATATTTTTGAATAACTAGACTATTTTACACTAATTAGGGACTGGTCATTATTTATAGAGAGGGGGGACTGGTGCAAATAGGGGGTGGGTCATATATTTTCATGCAAGCTTTATGTAAATGTTGTAAGAGAATGTATGTGGAAAGGGGGGTGGGGCTGTTAAAAGTTGTGCATGACATTTTTCATTTGCACCAGCCCCCCCTCTCGATAAATACCGACCAGTCCCTTACCAATTGGAGCACGTGACAACTTTCCACTAGTCAGAGTAAAACTCCACCCATCCAATCCAGGACCAGGTAGGGATTACTTGGGAATTTGACAATTGAGCTGTACAAATGTTGTTAAATACCCCCACTGAGTGATGCAAAAGTGAAAATAAAATTCCCCTACCAAAGGTGTCAAGTTAAAAACATTCAAGTTATCTTCCCAACTGCATATCCCGACATAAACCCCCATCATTGCCCCCACACCAGTCAAGTCTTCACTTTAACCCCATCCCTTGGACTATCATTGCTTGTCATATGTGATAATGTACCCCACATTGTGTCTACCCTGTCCCGGTTTGGGGAGCTGGGGTTTTCTTTGACTAGTGCAATAGTTCTTCTTTTGAAAATTGAAGATTTTTTTTCATGGAAACATTTTTCAATAAGTCTTCCTCGAGATTGTTATTTAATGATGTCATATGCAAGGATTATATACACCTTATAATATTTCAAAATTATACAACAAATTTTGAAATCTTACACATACATAACTAAGACTAGTCATACTTATTAGTAATAGGATTGAGACCTAGTGTAGATTCTTAAAAAGGAATGTAATGTGCCAACGAAGTGATAGAAAGTGAAAGAGGAAGTCGAATGGATATAACTTTTTTTTAAAAAAAAACAGGCCAAGTTTTCGAAGTGTCCTGGTACAGAATTCGAAATTAAAAACCTATTGATTGAAGATAACGTCTGTCTTCTGCAAAGCTTTCCGTCTGGTTCATCGATCGATTAGCCGTTATCTACAAAATTATCTAAGATAACCATAAATGAAATTGCAAATTGCGGAATTTGCGCTGAATCAATTGTATTCTATTCAAGTTTGTCTAGATTGTACTCCATACATTATTTTGGTACTGAGTTAGAAAAACCTGTTAAACAAGTTTTTGTTTACAGGAACTTTCACGTATCTCTTGACAATCGGATTCCGAAGTTCGTTCCCATGTGCCGAACTTCGCCGCAAACTTCAAACATTCGTTGCGAAGTTTAGAATGTACTTCGGAAGTGCAAAAGAAACTTGGGAAGTTTGTTCTCGACGAAAATCGTTGATGCGTGAATAAGCTTGAGAAGTTTGAATATTACAATCTCTAAAAACAGCACAGATAGTGGTACTTTGAAGAAAAGATAAGATACGAACAGTTAGTCCTATTTTGCTTCTGTAGAACAAAAACTCTTCTCAACTCCTCTATGTTTGCCAACTTCGTTGGCAATAACATATAACCCATATGACCTCATTGAAAATTATCAATACACGTTAAAAATGAAGCAGGGCTCACATTCAAAATATTTAGACTACGTTTTCGCTAAACTGGATATTACCACTTTTTGTAACTGAATTGTCCATTTTTAGGTATTATTTGGTAGACCACCAACGTGCGATCGTTCCCAACTCCAATCTCTACTAGACCATGATGAAGCAAGAAGAATGCGCCTTGACACTAGAACCTACAAGGATTGCGTGAATGATATTTGTGATAACAAAAATGGCAATGATCGGTTAACATTGATATCCTTTTCAAAAATTGATAATCAGCCAGTTGCTCTCATTGCTTTCAGGAAAAACCAGTACCAACCAACAGTTATCCAAAGTCTTCCAGGGCAAAATATCAGAGGGGACATCCTACAGACGCTTAGAAAATCGCTTTGGGAGTTGCAGTACATTGTTAGACGCCCAGAATTTCGATCTCAGTGCTTAGGTGATATTCTTCTGTCGTGTGGTTTGGAATCACTGAGCGAATTAGTTTTTAAAGGCTTTCGAGCCACAACAATCGTTTGGTTAATCGTTTCAAATTCGTTTTTAAATACATCCGCTCTTCGTTTATATTTATCTTACGGTTTTCAGGTTATAGGTATGTATCAATCAGGGTTAATGATGGCCTTATCGGATTTAGATGGCAGAAAGGTTGACAAGGCAGGTACTCTTATGATTAGGCATGTGGAATCTTTATTTCTTCTTCCAGATCTGAAGAAAAATATGCTCCAGGTTGAACATGGTCGTCCATCAACGAGCGGAAACCAGCGACTCATATCTCATGAGCAGGAGGTAACTTATAAACATAGAAATCTGATTAAAAATGACTAGGAATATAGTTTTGTATTTCGTATAAAAAAGGATTTTACTGCTTTCAGGATGAATCAACTGAGAGTAGTGATGAGAGTGAAGCCAGTTTTACTGCCCCAGTCGCAAAAAGGCGCAGAACCAGTAAAGACGAACAAGTCCCCCATGCAGCTTCCCAAACCACCCAGAATTCAGATGACGTTCGTTATCAAGATGTGGAATCCCTGCAATTCTCTGACTTCGAAGAACACCTAAAATGGACGCCAACAATAGTCACTTCTGTAGATGGGGATGTAAATGAGATGTCAAGGAAGGTTAAAGTAATGAAGGAGAACTCTGAAAAAATCGATGAAAGACAATCGTTTCTGCAACACCTGGAAATGGCCAAACAGGTCGAAATAGTTAGCAAAAAAGTAAATAAGAACTCATATGATGTAATCTACGACTTGCAAAATGCGTTTGGTCTTAGTATTCAATACTTGAGATCCATTTTAAGAGTTTCCTGGGCTGTTTTTCGTTATCCAGTTTTAGAACAATGCAGGATCCAGTGGAAGGTAAGTGCGCGACTCATTCCTAAAATAGCGTTTACTCTTGACCACATAGTAGAGGAAAATGAGCGTTTTCCCGCTAATATAACTGCGGCGCAACGCGATAGACATTCTTTGTATGTTAGAATTTCTCTACAGTACCCAGAACAGCATTTAGGTGATGGCGATGGTCTACCTTCTACAACCGTATTGACCGTTAATGGCTTGTACAGAGACGACGCTCCAGTCGAAAACGGCGAATCCATAGAGAATACATCTTGGTATAGAAGAATATGTGACACGCTGGGAACTGAGATGCGATGCAGACTTGTTGGATTTGACACTCAAGAGGCTCCAAGACCATGTGACGAGAGAGATGTTGACACACCGCAACCTTTTTGGGAAGAGGGAAGAACTTTTCTAACCAACGAACTTCAGAATCTTCTTGGTGATGTTCCTCCTGAAGACGGAATAATTCTGGCCGATTGCTTTTCCATAGACTTGTTTAACAGACTTTTAATAGACATCAGAGGCATATATCGCCGAGACCAAATGGCTGGGACAGATCATCCTCAACCAAGCTTAAGGCGCTTCGAAGTGGCTCATCGTGCTTTGCTGTCTGGATACGCCTTTCCAACCTACAACTTCTTTGCCAGCGATACTCTTTTGTCTGCCTTCGAGCAAGCTAGAGAACAACTACGTGGTGCATTTGAAAGCGAAGGTCCAGTTTACCATCCAAGCGTTTGCAGAAAACATCGATATCAGATGACAAAAGACCAAACTCGAGCGAGACGTCGGCGATATGATGAGTAATTTAGAGCACATAGACAAATTTTTGCAATCATGATGCGTTTTGATATAAATTTTAAATTAATCTTCTTATTTGGGTAGGTCGATGCAGTTTTTTGGTTGCCATACGTCGTTAAATAGCCAATTTGAAATGTTTGATGTGTAACTGTATCGAGCAACCTTAATGTGTTTTTAATACGATGATAACGATGTTGATCTTGATTACTATGGAAATCGGTAGAGTGCTAAAAAAAAGCCTGCGAAACTGTACCAGGTGATCAAAATTTTGGTAACTATGAGCTTCGAAATTTTGGAGGCTTTCGTTTTGAATAATCTAAAGCCTTAAAATATCCCTTGCTTAATTTGCTTAATTTACTCATTAGCCAATCAGTTGAGTAGGCTCTCATGCCAAAAATTACAATGGGATGAAAAATTGTTGTTTGTCTGCTACACAAACCCAGCTATCACGTGGTACAGATTCTAAATGTTTTAATATTACGATGGTCACTACCATTACGATTACGATGCTTACGACGCTAGTGTGAACAAGGCCTTAGAAAAAAATATGCCCAATTAGCCTTAAAATACTCCAAGAGGAAAAAGGCAGTTAAGCCATGTGGGATAGGCTCACAAAACGTATAAGCATGCGTAATAGGTAAACGTATAAGCATGGTTTTCCTTTTTTTGAGCTTATCCCACATGGTTTGACTTCCTATTTCCTCACATACTTTTTTGTGGGATCCAGCCAGTTCGCTAGATACACCGTGCTGACGAGACCCAATACAGGCCGAAACAGGTGTTTACGGTTTCTAGTTGAGCTGGCTCATTGTTTTATGACTAGAAGTTGTCAAAGGCCTAGTGCAGTCTTCTTCTGTCATTACACGTTACAAGGCTCGTAATTAATCTATTACATATACTCCAGTTTCGAGGATTTTTTGCTACGTTTACCTCAAATTCATTCTACATATTTTATTTTATTGCAGTCACAGCCATTGTAAGCTTAGGCCGTAAAGAATAAATGCAAATAATCGAGATTTCTTCGAGTTTTCCTTGAATTTCTGAATATTAAACTTTCAATTGTGGCTGAAGCCGAGCAAAAGTTAGCTTCAAAGTGAAGTGTTAATATTTTCAATATAATGCATTCAAGTGCACAATAAGAAAGCACGGCAATAACACCCTGGTCAAAGAGTTTACCTAATTCAACCTTAAAAGAGTTGCCATAAAGAGGCGATATCGACAACTCGAAGATACGATTTCCGGTTCGTCTTTTTAAAGGGGGTTTAAGCATTTTTATTGGCTTCTGTAACGGAAATTTTTCTTGCTCCTGTTAGCTTGTGCTTAAAACCTAAAATGTTGTCAACTGATTTGTTTGAAAGACAAACCGTAGAATTCATTAGGACTACATGATTAAAGTTATTTACATTCTGATACACCTATTTAAAATAATAAGGTCGGACGGGTCTGAATAGACCAGTTCCTTGGGTTTTTGTTATTTTCGCTTAATGTCTAAAGACGTGTTATTTGTCTAGTACACATAGTTGGCAGTTCATAGAAATGCTGTCAATATTTCAAAAAAAAGTTTCTTTTTGTCCAATTATTAACTCCGATTTTAGCTTTTTTTCAGACGATCTTTTTTTTTTAAATAGGTATATACAGATATCCATTTTGCGACTGTAGGTATCTCGCCATCTTTCTGTGAACCGGAGGTCAATTATATATCGAGGATATAAATTAAGGGGTAGTGTGTTACATAAATAAGCAGCCAATTTTTTTATTCTTTTAATAATGAACAATCGAGGATAACATCGTTACCTTAATAGATAATTTTCAGATGTTCCTAAATTTCTTGTTAAATTGGAACATCTACTAAGATGTAACGTGACCCTACCTCCTTTAAACCAAGCAGCGGTGTCAAGATAAAATGCAGAAATGAAAAGAGCATCTCAATATTATTAAGAAGGCAAACTTGCAGCTCATAATATTTATTACGAGAGAAATAGCTTTAAATTAAAAAAAAAAATTATAAGGATTTGTAATGAAAAAAAGACATTGGATGACAAAAGCTTGCACTTTGCCATACAAGTCTTTATAAAAAAAAATCTATTTTATATTTAATGCTAGTGAGTTTTTTTCATGAGCTAAAAATGCCTTTTTTCGTAACTGTGTTTTTGTTTTTTTCCTTAACTTCGCATCTTTAGTTATGTAAATGAACTTGTAATAAACTGCAGCAAGCATTTGCATAATTATCTCGTTTGCTGGACAGTCATACGTTGTTATCCACTTTTACCGCGATAGAGTGAAGTCATTAAACCCGTGAGATAGGTATTAGACTAATGCACTTAAGAAGATCCTAATTCCATTGTTTTCTTTTGTGTCTTTTTGACTATTACACTTTAACAAGTAATTTTTATTTCACGGTTATATTGACTTCACTCTATCTAACGGTTTTGCTTTTAGTTTTATACCTATTTCAGCAGAATTCAGAGCTCTAACCCTCGGAGCTTATACGTTGCATTCGGTCGAGGAGTACGTTTCCCAGTAGGTTTTTCTCCCAAGTGGTTTTATCCTACTGTTTTTTTCGTATCGGGCAACGTATTTATACATTGTATTTTTCCAGGTTTATTTAATTACATGCCTGTAAACACTGATATTTGTAAGATCATAATAAATATGCTGGTTTCGCTGTTCATCAGTCGCCCGGCACAGTCACATTCCAATCTATGATTGTTTGTTATTGCGCTTAGCGCGTGAGAAGGTTAGGAATGAAAAAGAGAATATTAATTGTTAATTATATTTGTTGAAAGCCACAAGTTTTTGTTAATTAGGTTTTTTTGACGTCGATTTAACGAATGGCCACAATTTTATGGTTCACGGCTTTTTGTTCGTTTGATTCAGGTCTTTTGTTTTATTGTGTTCAAAAGTAATGTTGAATTTCAAAGAATTATTTAGACGATTTTATTTTAAAACGTTAGGATTTTGAGAAATTGATCAATAAATAGCTCATCGGCTTTAAAAATACGATTCTTTTTGCTTTTGACCATCTTGTATTAAGTTCACCCTATGACGTCAATATTCAGGACAGATCCGGAAACTATGACGACCGTGAACCGTAAATTTGTTTCATAAAGGATAAGAAGTAGCACATCAACTGCTAAATGTTATAGAGCGTTTTCATGTGACGTCATGGCGGCCATGTTGGTGTACCTCAAACAAAGCATTCCTCATTAGCTTCTCTTGTTACACGAGGTACACCAACATGGCCGCCATTGTTATTTAATTCTCCAGGGATCGAGTGAAAACGCTCTAGAGTTCTCTTAGTTAAGATGCGTCATTTGTAACTACCTTGAAAAACTCTTTATCCCCCTAAGAGAGTTTTTTTTCGCATTCGCAAGGGAAATACGTTTCCAGAGTTTTTTATTCAATTGGAAATATTTTATCCCTGGTTTTCCGTAAAGGGCGAGGCACACAAGTTACAAATTACGTTAAAAAAAGTTGCCATTGTTCTCGTGGTGCTACCTGGCAATGACTTATACACTTCATTCAGTTGTTTGTGTATTGCTTGCATTATAACCATATTGTGGGTTACATGCATGCGTATGCAGCATTATGTAATAGAACTATTACTTGACTGAAAGGAAACGAATGGTACGATTTAAAACTTATATTCCAAAAACATCCATCTTAAAAAAAGTCGGTTGAGTACGGTCAACATTGCATTAAAAACTACAAGTATAATTGAAAAGCAAAACAAATGTGTGAAATCATTTGAATGGATTACCTTATATTCGACATTCTTTGTGACAGAAAATGCCGAGTTAGTGCACTATGCATTGTGAATAAATATGATTCTAATTCCTAGTTCGGCTTTGTTGTATTTCAAAATCTCCTAATTTTCATGATTCAGTATTCACTTATAGTATAAAATAACACCAATATGGATCTTCTTAATTATTAAGGCACTATAAGGTCGAAAAGAGAGAGAGAGCAATCATTCAAATGTTGAATCATAACAACGTGATCGAAATGTATGATCACCTTTTTCGGCATTTAAAAAACATTGAAGAAATTGAGTCAAATATCCAAAATAAAAAAAAAAAAAAATAATAATAATATAAAGTATAAAAAAAAAAAACGTCCAATTATATTCCATTAACTTCATTCTATGATTTTTAGTCGGATGTCAAATAAGCACAAACTAGAAAGAAAATGTTATCAACTAGAACTTCCAAAAAATCATCATCTCAATTACATATTGCTTGAACTAAATCAATTTTAACATACTTATTTTAATGTGATCCTTTGTGTTATAAGAGTTAGCTTTCGTCGTCATGTAGTGGAGTTGAACCTCCCAAAATTCCAGGAATAAGTTGTAGGGTGAGAAAAGGCATCTCCGCACTCTTGCACACACAAGAACCGGAGGTCCCCAACCAGGCGCACCTTTTGAAGAACAGAGGAAAGATCAGCCTGACGAAGAGTCAAGAAGTCTTAACATTGCAGCAAAGAGTCTTGCACCCTGTATACAAACAGAATATGACACAATCATTTCTAAAAACTGGCTCCACTCAATTAAAAATGCCTACCACCCACGGCATGTCAATCAGTTAGACAAATAAGCGGGGGGGACCTTAATAAGTGTGAGACCATCTAAACACCACAAGCACCATAGCTCAGACTCATTCATAGAAAGTGCCGTCACTCAACTAATAATGCCTAGCTCCCATGGTATGAGTACATAACGTGGGAGCAAGCAGCTGGAATGGGAAGGGGGTGAAGGGCAGTCAAGTTAAAAATAATAAATTATGTACCCATTCCATGCACATTCAAACACAAAATGTGAGACACAAAATTCTAATCTAGCAAGTTCAGCACACTTACA
>JAADYU020071014.1:0-14602 GCA_011763375.2 Heteractis magnifica
AAGAAATATAACAATAGGTTTCCTAACCTTCTCCCTCTATTAACTATGGTTGCAAATATAGTCCTTTCCCAAGATGTAGTTGAGTTCGTCTGGTACCAGCCAAAGCCTTGATTTCAGCAAAGTTAATAGATGTTCACTTTTTCCAACCGTGACCGTGTACAAAACAAAAGCATTCCTACATATATCAGACAATCAGCCAATGAAAGCGTTTGGGTCTGGTCAGTCAAGCATAATAGATGAAGGTAAAACAATAGATTATGCACGGTCAAAATCGTATTCAACCTCCATGTTTGCTTTATTGTCACTTGCCGTGCTCTGTTTAATAATCTAGCCGAAGGTGAGACTCCAAAAAAAAGAAGAAAAAGAACTGGATAAGACCATGGATGACTCGTGCGCTCTTATTGTATAAAGAGACAAGTTACATGACTATGTCACACGTAAATCTTTACACAAAAATTGTTGCAGAATGTAGAAGCCGGTTCTACTTTTCGTGCAACATAAAAATGAAAAAAGTAGCGCGAGGGGAAGTCCAACGTCAAAAACGCTCATGCAACTTGCAATATTTTTCCGCGAGACAAGTTGCACGAGAACTTGTTCCGGGTGACACGGCCTTCATTGCGTGTAGAGTTTTAAAATCATTTTACTTAACGGCGTTAAATTTCTATGTTAAGTGTTTTCGGCGTGTGATATATGCATCCTTTATTGTGAAAGACCGTTAAGTACATCTCAGAAAAGGTTGATCCAAGGGCGGCACGAACAACTGATGAAGCTAGCAGACCTGCACAAGAAATATAATCAACAGCATTGTTAGTCAGTATTAATGATATATCATCGGGGCGTGGCCACACGCGTTGGGGTTGGTTGCAACCGGCACCCCTTTTCTGGAGTCCTGTTTTTTTCTTTTTTTTTTTTTTTTTTCTTTTTTTTTTTTTTCCTTCTTCTTCCTCTTTACTCTAGAATTGTCCTGATCCATTATAACGTCAATTCAAAGCAATCTATTGTTTAAACGCTAAGGATCATGGTTGTGGGAGGGGAACAAAACAGTAATATATACCTCGGGTAAAGGCATGATTTTTTCTGTCACTCTATAAACAATCCTCAAAGATTATAACATAATGGCGAAGCATATCTGACCTCATTCAACAGCTTCATTATAATGGGCCTCTTGTAGACTCTCTTTTTGATCGCTATTTTCTTTCTTCGTTGAGTGGCAGGCCTGAGAAAAATGTTTTTGAATGAATTATTTTTGTAGCAATATGCAAGTTAACCGTTGGTACTGTTAGTGCCAAATCCTGTAAATCGGAAATCTCAACAACAACCTAGGCCCTACCTTGTGCTTGATGAACCCAATACTGGCAAATACCACGATTATTGCAAGCATGGCTCCAAATCCTTGCAGGAAGTTGATAGCACCATCAACTTTTTCGATTGGTTCTCCTTGTGGGGGTAAACCAAATCCAGCCACTCTGCCGTCATTAGCTAGAAATAAGATTAAAAACTAGAACGAGACTCGATTGAGGGGCGATGCACTTATCGATTCTGCCTAACGTTATTGTGAAACAACGTGGGACAATCACTACAGAGCGAGGCTCCAATTTAGGTGAAAGCCCAAAGATCCAATTAGAATTGTCCTATACTTCATTATGACGTCACATCCAAACAATCTATTGTTTAAACGCTAAGGATCATGGTCATGGTCATGGTCAATGTCCATGCTCTTTTTCCTTGCTTTCGTCACTTCCTTCGTGCTTCTATAGAGCTTTTAAGTTTACGTCATTCGTATGAAAAACGACTTCCGGGTCCAAAATGAAAAGCAGTTTTGTGAAGATTTTTCCCATCTTTTTCTTCACGACAGGGATTGTTGCACAGAATCCTTATTGTTGCTGGTGGAAGATAAATTGTATATAACTTCTCTGGCTTTATTTTAGCTGCGTTTCTGTGGAAATGGGCCCGGAAATCCACGTCGCCACTTAAAAGCTCTACAACTGAACGGAACCTGACAGATTGGTTAAAGATAGATGCTTACGCATGTCATTGAATCGTGGACTAATTCTGAATGCATAGATTTTCAGAGATTGGAATTTCTTCGAGAACATAAATCTTCTCAAGGCTGCCTCTAATGCACTCTTTAAGACTTGTGATGACTTTTTCGTGTAGATTCTAAGTAAAGAGTGTTAAGTAACAATTGAAAATAAGGATTGAAATTTAATTGTAGTTTCACATTATAGCTCGTGTTTCGAATTACAAGGAACAACAAATAAACATAAATCACTCTTCTCTGACGTCGCAGTCATTAGCATATGGCATGGATAAACCTTTATAACTTCAAGAAGCTGCAATGAAACTATGAAATTTTTTCTGGTCTCGCCAGCCCACCTTGACGAAAAATCTTTGCAAGTTGCTGAGATCGCGTTGCAGTGTAACACCTCACCTCGGTAACCTGCAACGCTACATTTTTAAGCATTGCGAGACAAGTTGCTGAGAAAATTGCACAGCTGGAGCGGGCCCTAGAAAGTTCGTCCAATTTTGAGAACTTCTAAAACACCTACCTATGAATTACGAATTATCGTACTCGGGATCGTGTAATTTCCTATACAAATAATCCAATTCATGAATATTCCACAATTTTTTCCCTAAAAAGGGAAAATGACTGATAGGGGAAAAAAAAAACACTTAAGATAACACTTACATGGAATAAAATGTGACTTTTTCTTCCCGGAATTCTGTCACCTCAGTCTTAACAAAACCCTCTATATCATTGAAGGCTTCGTTCAAGTGGTCTTCAATGTGCTGCTTCAGCACACTAAACTCCGGGCCAGATTTATCGAGAAGATACCGAACCCAGCGCAGTTTTGTATGGGCGACCAAATCATAGTCACGTCGTTCGTTTTCTGGTGGAAGAGGTATATATCTTGATTGTCTTCCACTAGAAGACCCATCGTTTGCACTTATCTGAAGCGCATCCTCAGAGAGCGATGAGGTGGCTTGAGCACTAGATGAGCTTGGCTCAATAACAGATGTGAATGAGCTAGATATTAAGGAGGAAGATGATGAAGATGGATTGGCAGCGGACGTGCTGGAACTGCTTGGTGTAATGATGGAATTAACTTGAGAAGATTCAGGTGTTGATGGTGCAACCACCGTAGTACTTTGATTATAACTTTGCGTTGAGTTGGTCTGATTGTTTGCGGAACCTAGGTTGCAATTATAGTATATGTAATTCCTTATAGCGTGTTCCTTATTTTCTAAAGTTAGCTAATATAAGAAATAGTTCATTGTTAACAATAGGCCACTTCCGAGTTCTCGAAAAAGATACATGAACACGAGGCTTCTTGCGAAATCACGCTTGATGGCTCGAAAGAGTGACATTTCTTTGATTTTTCTTAAAGGTAAATTTTTACGAGTGAATCGCGAACAAGTCATAAGAGGAAGGTGTGACGACAGAACAAGTCAGTCATTACACGCCATCAAGTCAGGTGATTTTGCAAAAAACACACGAAATGCATAGAGAAAGCTGACGGGCTTGTCCTTCTAGCATCAGGATCAATGTTCATTGTCGAATGTTAGACTAAGGACTATACTTATTAAAAGTAAGATAGTCCTACGCGTGATAAGTGGTCGACAGAATGTCACTTCAGCTCGCAGTGGAATAGCTTTGAACATTACTAACATTTCGCCAGTCGATCAGTTTTATTGTTAACAAAGGAAAAATAACTGTAGTTTCTTGTTGTTTGTGTACGAGAAATAAAACAACTTACCCTGGAGTGCAATTTAGTATTCTCAAAAAATGGCAAAACAAATTTAATGGTGTGATTTTGAGATGCTATCCATATAAGGAAGAAACACACCTTCCTTCAATGTTCAATCAGATTCCCTTAAAGTGCCCCTAATGCCTACGACCATATCTTGAAAATCCATTCTTCATATAGTTTGTGAGAGCACAGTTTAATTTTGCTGATAATTAATGACCCTTTTTTGAGTTATAAGGGTTTGGAGATCTTTGTATGTAAATTATGTGACGTCATCCGGGTGTTTTTCTAGAAAGTAATCTCTAATCTACAGAAGGCGCTGTTTGAAAAAAAAAGTCAAAATCCTACAAAGTCATTTGGCCAACTGAGGATAATGCTTTGAACATGAAATATCATCTGTAATTTACTTTAGCCTGTTTTTGTATTTATAATTAACACCCCGTTGACGTCATCTCATTTGCATTTCTAGATCTTTAATCCTTTATTATTCGGGAATATGTGGGTGCACAACCAATAAAAATGAACAACATTATCAGAAACGTTATGGAGAATGGATTTTCAAATATGGTCGTAGACGTTAGGGGCACTTTAAGGCCAAGCTCTTCACATAAGATTATTTAAATTTCATTAGAGTCCTTTTCTTTGCTTTATTTTTCTTTACGTCCTTTTTCAGTAGCTTGAAAATGGTGTCATAACAACCTCAAAACGCTTCTTAAGTTTCATAATATTCTATTTTTCGTTCACAGAAAATCCCCGTGCGAGATAAATGGTGCTCTCGATGGGATACAGTGAGGAGCGGTAGTTCCATTGGATTTGGCGGGAACTGACTTTTGCTTCGAAGAAACATGGATCTCATTCCCCCTAGTTCT
Organism: Heteractis magnifica; assembly: GCA_011763375.2. Classification (NCBI taxonomy): domain Eukaryota; kingdom Metazoa; phylum Cnidaria; class Anthozoa; order Actiniaria; family Stichodactylidae; genus Heteractis; species Heteractis magnifica. The sequence continues at coordinate 4,619 of JAADYU020071014.1, forward strand.
GGGTCTCTAGCAACGCCAACTGTTTCATAAAAAAGGGAGAAATCTTGCATGAACGCGATGGAGATTAACAGGTACGTTAAACAATAGGCGACTAATTAAAAACAAACCAGTTTGCATTTCACGGAAAACCGCCGAGTATTTATTTTTCTTTTAAAGTCAGATACAACTGCTATCCCAGAAAATAAAATACATCCTAAATAGACCTATTTATTAGCTCATCTTAGCTGAAAATTTAATACATTTGAATGGCGTAGAAGGTTCTGTTAGAGGGTGAAGCTTTTAGCTGGAAGCTTGTGTGCAACGGCGTTGCGAGACAACTTTCACGAGGCTGTTACACGGTACAATGGTCTTGTGAAACTTGTACGAGACACAAGTTTCGGTTGCACAACTAGAACCACTTTCTACTTTTTATCTGAAACTTCTTTTGGGAAAAAAAATTCCACAAGACTATTGCATCTTGCAACACCTTCGTGAAACTTGTCTCGCAACGCCGTTGCACGCACACAAGTTCCAGCTTAACAGACCTTTTTGCTTTATTACTATCTTCGAACTTCCGTGCGTTATAAAATGATGAAACAATAGGTAGCATTGAAAAGTTTGTGCGAAATGTGAATCTCTTTTGTTGAATTAACGAAACTCAAACCCGCATCAATCTACTCTTGATTGGCAGACTAAGGAACCAACTCATATGATACACGCACGTTATCGTTTAAGACAAAAGAAATTCACATTCCGCACAAACTTTGTACCTATTGTCTTCTGTTGCACGAATTTCGAAAATAGTGCTAAAGCAAAAAGGCCTAACAAGTTTCAGCTTACAGTCAAAGAACATGAAGCGAGCCCCCTAGACTCCATTAATGATTTCGTTATTCGAATTGATTATTCGCTTTGAGTTTTTATTAATAAAACTGAACACCCCAAATTTCAAAATCTATTTTCTACTCGCATTTTGATTGAATTCTTTAACGAGTGCCATGAATAAGTCTTTGCGTGCTTTTCCGATCAAAATTCGAGTAGAGAATTAACTCTTGAATTCAGGAGTCTTCCGTTTTAATAATGAAAACTCAGAGTGAATAGTCAACTTAATATTGAAATAATGAAATCATTAATGGAGTCTAGGGGGGCACGCTTCATGTCCTTTGACTGTAACAGAAGCTTCAGCCTTGTGGAGTCTAATTTCAAAGATTTCGGAATAATGTGAAAAAATTGTTGAATAAAAAGAAGTGAATCGAAGGCTGCGTTTACACGGTACCGGATAAGCTGTGTCCGGTACGAAATTGTACCGGTTCAATCTCTGTTTACACGGAACCGTGTTTATGTCAGTTGATTTGCCATTGGCGCAAGTCTAAAACTAGTCCGGTCAAGCGGCACAGAACTAGTCCGGATCTCAGCAGATCCGTGTAAACGAAAGGCCTAACTGGGCCAATTTTGAAACGGATTTAAATTCATCCGGTACCGTGTAAACGTAGCCGAAGTCTTATAACTCCCCGTGAAAGACGTTTTTAGATTTTGACTTTCAAATGATGGTAATATCTGAAATGGCATTCACTTAATAATTGGTAAAATGACTCTTTTGACTTCAAGAGATGTGTTAATTGGAAAGACATTTAATTTTATTTCCCCCTTGCCTTTCATAAATGTCTATTTATCAAACCAATACAGGGGGCGGATCCAGGATTTTGGCTAGGGGGGTTCGAATTTTGGCTAGGGTGGGGGTTCGAACCGCTGATATTTTAGTAAAAACAAAACTTCAAGAAAATATTTTTGTATTGGATATTTTCTAATTAGGGGGTTCGTAGTCATTGTCATTTGGGGAGTTCGCTTGCGGTTTAGGGGGTTCGGACGAACCTCCTCAGTGAACTCCACTAGATCCGCCCCTGCAATAGCTTCCTTTAGATATTATTTCAAATTATTTTTAGTATGGTAAGCGATTTTTTTGCCTTGTTTAACCTATTCCCTTTTTTAGCCATGCGGCATTGAGCAAAAAATGGTCAAAAATTCTGACGGGAAAAATGGTGTTGTGAGCGAAAGAACTGATGTTCCGACGAACGATCCTACTTCCGTTTTGCAGAATGAAAAATTAGTAGTTCAAAAAAGTTCAACGAAAGGAAAAGAAGAAAAAAAAAAAAAAAAACCTCTAAAATATTGGCATTTTAAAGTGTGTTCCCAATCCGGAAATAATTCCTTCCAATTTTCAGTAACTAATAATAGCTTCGTTAACAATTTTCTTATTCCACTTTATAATCGCAACTACTGGTATGCCAAATATTATCGATGCGCTATGTTTTGTCCTTCAGTCCTATACTATAGGAAAATTCATTGGAGGACGAGGGAATTCCTCGTTGAATTTCGCGAGAAAAACGATATCACATGGCGAGTGCGATATCGTTTTTCGAGTGAAATTCAACGTGGAATTCCCGAGTCAGGAAATGAATTTTCCTTGAATCTCATAGCGTCTACAGTAATAATATCATAAGATTCTATTTGAAATCAAAAAAAAAAAAAAAAGTCAGACACCTAATTTTTGTTATTATTATCATCATTACGGGTATTCTTTAATGAATACCTCCTCAAAACTCTTTCTTCCGACAAAGTTATGGATATTTCACTTTTAATATGGTTATTTTTCTGCGCCACATTGTTTGATCCTTCAGAATTCACTGTCAAGGGTCTAAGATATAACTTAAGGATTTGACTGAAGACCAACTGGAATTGCATTCTCTTTGACTAGGCTTTTAATTTGGCGAAATAAAAAAATGTATCTCACGTTCGACAGTTCATAGATTTTCCCGTCATTCCGTTGTTGATATTGGTCGCTCGGGCAGGTGTTGAAGAGGATTTTTTCCACTTTTTCCCTTATTTTCACATTCATCGATTTAAATGAATCTTTGTTCGTGACATATTAGTTTTCTTAGACCTAACCTTAAAATACTAAATTCATTAAGGTCCAAAATCCTTGAATCGTTTACTTGAATTTTAATTAAACTTGGGACTGTTTGAAAAATTGTTGAAAAAACGTTTATGAGTTATAGCCAAGTCCTTTGAAATTTCCCCTCGGAAAAACCGTAACTTACGAGCTCAAGCAAGCTACGAGTCAAATTTCAAAGAAAAAGGTGTCTTTAGTGAAGTGATAGTGATGGTTTGAACTACAGATGTAAATGTGAGCTTTTTTGGCATATGATAAATAGGTATAAACACGAAATGAGTGTCTCTCTTGCTGTTAATTATTAATCATTATTTTTGTATTCCTGTATAACTGCGAAACCTTAGTCTCCATCGAGTTAGAAAGACACCTTCCCTATTATAATTCTTCTAGTTCGAGTTTCTTACAATTAGTTGAATTAATTATAATAAAAAAACAGAATAAAAATTGTGAACCCTATGGTTACTATAAGATTTCCAAAAGTTTTTTTCCTCAAATGATTAAAAAAAAAAAAAATACCTTCAGCTTCTTGAAAATTGATGTAAATATTATTGTCATGATAACATTCTTCGGCAAATAAAAAAAAAAAAAAAAAAAAAAAAGGGTTTAAATTATTTTAAAAAAAGCAATTTTTTTCGGCCCTTGTTGAGAACGAATCATTTCCCTTGGAAACAAAGATGGAATTAAGACGTTTCTTCCCTCAAAAATCTAAGAGTTCGAAAGCCTATATTTACTCTTCGAATTTTCACAGACTGTGAATAGAAAAGTTTAATAAAACTCTATCCCCAGCGTTCCTATTCATCGGCTACTACGCATTGGTGTCTTCAAATATACCTAGAAGCAAGCGTAATGGAATAAACACACGGAAACTTCACGGAAGATCTATCAAAGGTTCACGTAGATTAAATTTTATAATCGAAGACGATTTACCTTCAGAAAGAAGAACGTTGTATGTAGAAAATACCAGCGCCAACCAAAACAGTTTCAACTCCATTATTTTCTGACACAGCATATGTCAGAATTTGAAAATTCGAATAAAATCCTCAAAATGAACGCGTACTCACAGTACCATTTCTCTTCAAGACTTCTCGGCTAGGCTTAATCTTTAAAGCTAGATTGATGGCTCGCTCACGGAGCTCTTTAATGTAGTTCTTGACTAATTGGCCGAAGGAGTTGTTTAAGTGAAACTAATTGATGGGAATAAGAAGAAAAACAAACACTTTGTACGTCATACGTTAATGACAATGACTGTTAACATGAATTGAATTCTTTGCTAATGAGCCGAGATAGTGACGAATCACAAGGTTCCTATCTCTTTGGTTCTAATTGCAAGGGAAATTATTTTTTCTGCTCTACCAAATTTACCTGTAAAATAGCAGAAACTTTGCTAAAGAGTTTTATAATTTGTCATCTGTGGTAAAAGTGTTTTACAATGTATATATCTAAGTTCTATATTTTTATTTTATTTACTTATCTTAAGTCGAGTTGGATTTCTAAATCGATAAAGAATATTCCAAAAATCAGACAAGATATGGATATACATATTAACAGCATATTTTCACCATCATTTCAATCGATATATTTTGGTAAATATTTTAAGATTTAGTTATGCACCTATCAATGTTTAGCCCCAGGGTGGGGGGAGCAGGCAGACCCAGGGGGAATTGACAGTTTTGAAGATGGCAGAGTCAACTTCCCTACCCCCAGGACTCTAACAAATGTAAAATGTACCCTCCCTTCCAGTCTCTCTTGTTCTGTCAAGTGTCAAATTCCCCTCCTCTGGGGGAGAAAGTACTTGTGAAATGCCAGACCCAAGGAGCAAGATCCTATGTCAATTCCCCCTGGGTTGTCTGCCCCCTCACCCTGGGGCTAAACATTTATAGGTACATTAAACACTGTGGATTTTTCAAGGACAAAGGGATGAAAAATATAGGAAATAGGGAATAGGATGAATAGTTGAAACAAAAATCCACTTACAAAAAGCTATTTTTTGTCGTTTAAGAATTCTCAGTTCTTAAAATTATTTTAAAATTTTACGTACTATGCATAAATTATACATTTGACTACAATGCTTCTGCAATGGTCAATGGAAAATTAAGTTTTGAGCGTGTACCATAATTCTTTGCAGGTAGAAATAACGCTCTTTAGCTAAAAAATATGATTAATCAAAGATAAAGACTGACAGAGAACAAAGAAAACCAAACCAATAGTGATATAACTAACGGCAGAGTGGTTTCTGACTCTTGATGTAACTTGTTTCTTCCAGACGTTTCGGCTAAAACTCTAGCCTTCCTCAATGAAAAACATTTTGAAATATTTTCAAATAAATACTAATTGTTTTGTCACTAAGGAAGGCTAGAGTTTCAGCCAAAACGTCTGGAAAGAAACAATTAAAAATGAGATGCAACTCTACCGTTAGCCAATTATCTCGTAAACCCTGATTAACTAATGATGTCCCAATACTCATTCCTATCACCATTTTACTCATTTGTCCTACTAGATTTTTTCTAAAGTATCGTGAGTAAGTTTACACTTAAGTATTCACAGGTTAATTTAAAAGTTTGGCAGCTATTCATGCTGGCTAAGGAAAAAATTCTGATTGGTTAAATATGGGCGTTGTTGCTTGTGGTTGTCGTTGTTTTGATTTGGTTAAGAACATTCTAGATGAATCCCCTAATAGGGAAAACGTGAGTAGCATACAGAAAACGACCATAAAAATATGACGTCATTGCATTCCCCTGATGCAATCGGCAGCTTTTATGGCTCCAACGCCTACACCTGGTTAAAAGGCAGATGCGATCTTTTCGATGACGTCAGATACTCCCAAGCACCAGCTGCACCAGTGCGGCCTTTGTTCGTCGTGTTGACGTCCCTATTTAACGTCATAGTAGCATAAACAATGGCAATGACGTCATTCCAAGGGCTGGTCCGCCCTGATTCGCCCGATGTAGAGCACGCATTCTGTATACTGCTAACGTGATGTAGTAAGAAATAGAAATAGTGGACAATAGGCCATTTGCATCATGGCGTAATTTACTACCAATACCAGAATGCTTTGCGTGGCTTCTATTGTCAGGCAAAGCATTCTGGTAGTGGTAGTAAAATGACGCCATCATGCAAATTTCCTATTATAGTACTGACCTCTTGAAACAATTCCAAAAGCAGTTCAATTCAACTCTACACGTAATAGGGCTTTTGCACTAACATGTCACATGAACAGTGTCAAAATGAAATCCAAAAATGGAAAGAGCATCTCGATATTAGTAAGGAGGTGAAGTTTCAGCTCAAAATGTTTGACACAGGAGAAATGGCATGAAATATATAAAATTTAAAATTTGAAATGAAATTGTATGGGAAAATTGCCGGACAGCACGAGCTAACGGTCTTGTCGGACGTTGCAGCAGTAACTATGGATCAGTGTTTCAGATGAACATAGATTTTCTGTCTCTAGGTATATATTCATAATATAAAATAAATACCCTCATTTACACAGATAAAAACGAGTGCAGCGAAAAGAAAGCATAACCAACGAACAAAAACGAAAGCCAATCATCTGTCGTTCCCAGAAACGTTGTCGAAGTGAAAAGAGGTTTATACGACAATAAAGTCATTATCAATTATCTTTATCATTATCATTATTTCTAATTTGCATTTGTAATACAAAAGTACATGACATTTTCTGCACATGCATGTAATGTTGCTCGTTTAAATTCCTAGTTCCACGCGCGCGAAAATCGAATTTTTAATGAGACACGTGACATTTATTGTCGTATAAACCTCTTTTCACTTGGACAACGTTTTTGGGAACGACTGTAATTTCAAGATTAATAAACAGATTGATTTAAAACCGCTTTCAAGATTGTTTTGTGATTAACCAATCAAACAGTACTCAGGCAACGACGCATCGTTGTCAAGCATGGCCTCAGCTGTCATATTTAACCAATCAGAATCTTTCTTCAGCCAGCAGGAATGACTGCCAAACTTTGAGCTTAATTTGTGAATAATAATCCACTTCCGAGATATGATTCGCTTGTACGCACAAAGGTTTAGGTACGAGGCTTCGTGCATGCTAAATCAAATTTATTCTTTGCTTCACATTGAAACCTTTGTGCGTGACAAGCGAAGCATATCTCGGAAGTGGGCTATAAAGGTAATTCCCTTATATTGCATTGCGCACGCTCTACTGTGCATAACGCTGCTCGAGCTTATCAAACTTTCCCCAGTCTTCCTTCGGAAAAGTGTGGGTTTTCGACACCATTTCGCGAGGTTTTTTCAAAATAAATCAAAAACGAGAATGGTGACCCCCATTTTTTATTTTCGATTTTTAATACACTCGGCACTGTGTATTCTACCAAATCACTACATGCATCCGGGTTACCATGAGATGCGCACGCACCGCCGCGGATCAGTGCACTTGTTGAACACCGTCGGTAAGAGTTGTATCTGACTTTTTGAAACATTCGATGATTTTCAAGATGGTTTTTCAAGGTATGGTTTGCTTCTTTTGATTATTTAGCTTGCTTAACTTCTTAGCTGTTTGGTAAACGAGTTTTACCACACTTTTCGAAGTGTAAAGACCTACATTTTCGAGTTTTGTGACGTGTCACATTACCGAGTGGAGTTATGTCAGGACGTGTCCTGCACTTTCATCTCCTCTTATTTACAGGACGTGTCCTGTACGTGTAATTAACGGAGTGGAAGACGTGTCTTTACTCCTCGTAGCTTTCGGGCTTTCACGAATTTTGCCCAGAATCTAGCTCACTGTCGATTTGGTTCGAATCGACGAAAGACCTTGTGGTCGGACGTGTCCGCCATTGTGAAAAGAACAATACTCTAATTTGTAACTCACCTTTGTGTTTAGGTGATGGAGAGTAAAAAGAGAGAAATTGATGTTGAAGAACTTGAGGAAGAAATTCCATCGAGCTCACACCTCAAAAGCATGTTTAACAAATTGCTAGAGGATGACAAAAATGATATCTTGTCACAAGTTAAAGAGAGCATCGATTATATCTATTGTACGTTTCAGACCCTGGTCTTGCAGATAAAATAGATAGCTTCACACAGTCTGCTCAGGATGTTTCCAGCAAGGCTGGACCTAATGGAAGTGATTCCTTCACGTCTCTAACAGAGGAGTTCTCTGTAGAAGAAAAGACATCCGCTGCCATAAACTCTGGCCTAAACATAAACATTGTGAACAGCTAGTCAACAGCCTGTTGAAAGATAACCTGTCCAAAGAAAAACTTGCAGAAGTTCAGAATAAGTATTTGTGCTGTTCTTCAGATATGCAACAATTCTGATGGTGATCAGAAAAACATTTTTACTCATGGGGTTGTGTTGCTATTGGCAGCAAACAGGGACCTTCATTAAAAACGAAGGGACCTCATGTGGTCATATTTGGTTAAGTAGTATAGTGCTTTATGCAACCCGTCTACGGTTGTATCACAATATCTTTTTGGTTATCAATAACAGCAGCATTCATGTTCTGACTTACCTTAGTTGCTTGAGATTCTGTTGGTTTTTGGATTGTGTTTTTGTGTTGCTCTGCTGGGACCATGCTTGGCCCCAGCCAACCCTAAAAAAGGACTGAAAGACTTTGATCCCGTGCTTTTTCCAGAAGTCTGATAGTGGCTGAACCTCTCAACCATGACCGCCTCTGAATGTTGTTTGGGGTAACTTTGTTACCAATTTTGTTGGATTTGGTGAGTTTGTCCACCTCTTTGTTTTAGGGGGGATGTTTGAAAGTTTTTGTGCATGTGTGGGTATAGATCCAGATCCATTTGTGTTGGATGCTGTAACTCACTGTCATATTGAATTTGATTTGATCCCTGATCCTCGTATCAGTGGGACCTGACAACACTTCACTTTTACTGAAACTGAGCAATATGTAATTACAATGAAATTAAAAAAAAATCTTTCTCAAAGGAATCATTAAACTCTCAGTTTCAGAACCTGGGGAGGTAATTTCACCTAGTATTCTCATTAGACCCCCAAAACTATTGAAACTTTAGAGTAATTTTCAACCTCAGAAGGGCTCAATGAAACTGTGTCCTATCCTCAATTTAAAATAGACTCTCTCGAGACTGCCATCAAACTCATGAAACCTGCATGTTTCATGACCTCCATTGACCTCAAAGATGCATATTATTCTATTCCAGTATCACCAGAGGATATAAAATATTTGAAATTTATCTGGAGAAACCAATTTTATACATGTAGTTTCACTTGCCTACCTATGGACGTCTCAAGCAGTCCGCAAATTTTTATCCAAATCATGAAACCTGTCTTTTCTACCTTACGGTCCAAGTTTGGCCACACTTGCTTAGGGTATATGGTACCTATATAGATGACTCATTGTATGTTTAATATAGTTATACAGAATGTGAGGAGGAGGCCACCTTACATGCAGTCAACGTTTTGAGCAGTTACCCTTCTCAGTGCATTAAGTTTCTTGGGTTTGTTTTGAAGTCCTTGAATATGACAGTAATTCCCATGGCCAAAAAGGTTGCAAAAATTACACAATAATGCCGGAAGTTCCATCCTAACAAATCATTTACAATTTGCCAAGTTGCATCTTTACTCGGTTCACTTGTTTCACGTTTTCCTGGGGTGGAGCTCAGTCCACTTCATTATTGCCACATTGAGGCTGATTAGGAATATTATCTCAAGCTGCATTAAGGGAATTTTGAGGCAGAGATGACCCTGTCAGTCCATAGCATAAAAGAGATTCCATGGTGGATTGATAATCTTTCATTAGCCACTAGACAAATTTACCACACAAATCCAGATCTAACTATTTATACTGATACATCTGGTACTGGATGGGTGCCAAAACAGATCAGGGGGAAGCACCTGTGGTATCTGGTCAGGTATCGAGTCTATAAAACATATCAATTTTCTTGAATTATTGGCCATTCATCTTGACCTCATGTCCTTGTTCAATGATAGGAATGATAGGACCGAATTATGTGTGACCATACTACTGCAGTTACCTATATTAATTCAATGGGTGGTTGTAAATCTGAAGAATGCTCAGACTGTTTGGAACTGGGCTATTCCCAAGG
>JAADYU020071125.1:0-14602 GCA_011763375.2 Heteractis magnifica
AAAGCCAGCTGCAGTACCATCAAGGTTTCCATGGACTGTTCGCTGAAAATCTGAAAGTTTTGATCCAGGGATATCTTTTGGATAATCTTTGACTTCACTGTCCGCCATAATTGACGCAGTCTTTCATTTGAAATGAAGTCGTGGCCCTTAGACCTCGTTTTCGTGTTTATTTCGTAAAGGTCTCTTCCAAAACATTCTCAGCATTTTCGCCCAGTTTTCCGATGCTGGCTTTCCTATCAGTTTGTTTGTTTTTGTTTTGTTTTTTGTTGGTTGGTTGGTTGGTTTGTCTGTTTGTTTGTTCGTTTGTTCGTTTGTTCGTTTCTTTGTTCGTTTGTCTGTCTGCCTGTCTGTCTGTCTGATTGCTTGCTTGCTTGCTTGCTTGTTTGTTTGTTTGTTTGTTTATTTGTTTGTTTGTTTCGGACCTGATATTTCTGGATATTTGATTGTTTTTTACCTTTTCATTGTTTCCTTTGATGGCCAAATTAAGGAACGTCAAATCCTTTGCATTTTCTTTCTGGACTTCGATGTGTTTCTTCTTTCTTTCGAATTCTGGGATCACATCTGTAAGTATCTTAATCTCTTTCACGGTTCGACACTGTTCCATCAAATCGACGGCAAAGTCTTCACATTTCTCGGATTCCTCTTTGTAATATTCCTTGAACTCCACGTCAAGGCTGCGTGTAAAAGAGAAAGTTCAATTGAAGCCTTTTCTTTTTTCTTTAAGAGGACCAAGGATGGCTCAGTTGGTTAGTGCGCATGCCTTCAGTGCATGAGGTCTGCGAGTTCGTTCGATTCCCAGTGACCTCGCATCCTTGTTTCGACTTCTTTTCATTCCGTGTAGCTTTAATTAGCTTTGAATACCCGTAAAACAGAGCACTGATGGAGAGAGGGGGTAAAGGGCGCACCTTCGAACGCTTCATACACGAGCCCCTGGCTCGAGAGAATTGGGCAACCACCCTCCCCGCGTTATCGAAGTAAAATAAATTACCTTGACCTTTATTTACGTTTAACAATATTCCTCTAGGGTCTGGACTTCTAGTTAATTTCAACGGATTATCCCTCCCTTACCTTCCTCCAAAACAGAGGCTGTACAGGGAGGCTAAACCCAGTGACACCCTTGGATATGCCTTTGTTCATGTGGCAGCTACGAAAGACTTTGGGTTGGACATAGCCGGCTTGGCTTATAGTATGCGGAATATATGGCTAGTGACGTGATTAAAATGACACTAATTCAGTCAACCTTATCCTGTAGCTAAAAATCAACATTATAATTCAAAAACACACTTTTAACTGTATCTTTTTTTGTTTTGTTTTTTCCGTTACCAGTGTCAATAAATATAGTTACCTGGATTGCCTGAGCAGCTCTAGATTCAGCCTGAAGATCTCGTAGAGCGGGTTAACTTTAGTCTTGCCGTGTATGAACATATAGCTGATGTAAACTGGGTTGGACAGGGCTCGGTAGGTATTGATCTTGAAGAGCACTTTGTGTTCCTTCGGAAAGGGGTTTCTCGGTTTCGATTTCATGGGGATCCCTAGAGATTTAGTGATTTTAACCAAGTCTATGTCAAGGTTATTCTTAGTCTTTTCTTCGGTTTCGTCATCTTTCAGCTCTTCGACTTTATACCCCTCAGCGATGAAGTATTCCACTATGTCGTAGCAATTCAACTGTAGTGCCATCATCAATGGAGTTATAAAACCTTCTTTTTTGGTCTGTGTTGGGCCTATATCATCTTCATCGTAACTGTTTCTGAGATACTTAACAATTACTTTGACACAACCATAAGCATTCATTCTCACTGCAGTGAATAACGAGCCTCCAATCTTCGCTCCATTTTCGAACAAACTTCCAAGAACGTTATCGCCATCATTCTCGATGGCTGTTCTCACCAGTAACTTGGTGTATCTTCTGTTTTCTTGAAGATCTACGTTTTTCTCTCTTAAAATCGTACGAAATTTTTCTTCATTTCCGTCAAATACAGCTCGGTATAGTTCTTCCCAGGTTGGGTTCTTGGAAAGAATTTCGTCGTATTCTAACTGTGCCAACGTTTTTGTACGCGTTCCAAGTGTCGTCATCTTTCCTCTATGGTCGTGTTTCAATCCATTGCAATGAAGAAATACAATGGTTCGACCAAGCTAATCTGTTGTAAAGTGGGATGACAGAGGCATGAGATTCAGATTCGTATCGTGAGATTAATTCTCTATATGCTCTATGAATGCATTTGACTGCTCAGCTATAGCATCAGGTCAAGCATGAACGGGGCTTGAACAAAATACTCTGTAGCTACTTGCTACCAGGGTTCCGTGACAATTGACGTCAGTAGCTCTCGGACTGCACGCTTGAAGAAGCACTGTAGCAGAGTAAACGATAATTTGATTTGTCAACTAATCAATTACGAAACAACTGACTTGTTTTACATTGATGGGCACGCAAAAATAATTACCACTGATGATATTACTACAAAGGTGTGGTTTGTATATAGAGCGACAGCCATGTTGGATGATGTTCACTACAGGTGGTTTGTAATTATTCGTAAGGGAATAAAAGTGGTAGCCATGTTGGATGATGTTCACTATAGGTAGTTTGGAATCATTCCTAAGGGAATAAAAATGGTAGCCATGTTGGATGAGATTAGATGACGAAAATATATACTTACTAGTAACTAAAATCACGAGAATAAAACCTGAACAGTAACTATCAATTTATTACCAAAAAATTAGATCCAGCATCGAAAAGAAACTCGTTCGACAAGTGGCTTTGCTAATAGGCCATTTGCACGAACATATCACGTGACCACAAAATTTTATTAGGATTCGTATGGGAAAATGTGCTGGACAGCAAGCTCGTGCACTACATTTCTCCATACAAACTCTTAGAAAATATTCGATTTTATATTTCATGCCATTTTTCCTGTGTCAAACATTTTGAGCTGAAACTTCACCTTCTTACTAACATCGAGATGCTCTTTCAGTATGACAATGGTGCTTGATTTAAGGGGGTTGTGGTCACGTGATCTGTTCGTGCAAATGGCCTATTTGAGACATAATTTTAACGTGCAACGCGTGAATTAAACAGTAACACAGTAATAAAGTATAAGTCCAATAGACCTTTTTGCTTTACCATTATTTTCAAAATTCGTGCGTCATGTGAATTTTTCCTTTGTCTGCCAATCAAGAATAGATTGATACGGTTTTGAGGTTTGTTGCTTCAACAAAAGAAATTCACATTCCGCACAAACTTTGTCGCCACCTATTGTTTTATGACGCACGAATTTCAAAAATAGTGGTAAAGCGAAAAGGTCTAATGTAAATAAATAGAATATTTCAAGAAATTGAATTGAATTTCCGTACATGAATTTCCCGTACCATTCGTGAACCACATCATAAAAGAGCAGAGAACCAGCGCCATTTTAGTGTAGAGCAAGGTAATTGCAGGGTTCTACAGCTTTGGCTAAAATGTTTGTTAAAATTTCCAAAACTATTCCAGAACTTTCCAAAACTCTTGAACTCAAATTTCTATAACCATGACCCATGACTTGAACGATCTGTAATGCAAATTATTTGTTTTATTTACTGAGAGCTAAACAAAATTCCATGCCTTTCCATAGCCAAGTATTCTAAATGATTTTCCGAAACTTATAAGGACCTGGAAAAACGTTTTACCAATTTCCAAAACTTCCCAAGGCTTTCCAAAATGTGTATGAACCCTGTAATTGGTATACAGCTATTTCAAAAAAGGTTGGTGAAGGTTTTGTTGCATGTGGCATACCAAGCCCCAAATGCACTATGAATTATATGTAAATATTGTTATCAGTACATACAGAAGAAAATATGCCGGCTCTACATAGCGAAGAGTTACGCTGGAGCGTTATTTGGTTTATTGAAGGTTTTCACAAGAGGAAACAGTGCATTTCAGCCTTGGTATGCAACATGCAACAAAACTTTCACCAACCTTTTTTGAAATAGCTTTATACCATCTCTCAGCACAATCTATGGCACTAACTCTCTGGACAGAAATCTCTTCAGTCTCGTGAGAACGGAAAAATCTTTTTGGCGTAATTTTTTTCTCTACCAAGTAAATGAACTTGGTGTAGCATTACATTACTTAATGTATTTCCAAGGGTCTTTCGCCCGGAATAACCTCCTTTCTAAGCACTATAACTTTCCATTATTTCTAGTTGGTGTAGCATTAGCTATATAAATTTGACATTCTAGTTGGTCATTACAGGTGTACTAGGAGCCCGAGTGTAAGCGCTTTTTGTAGTCAAGTCCATAAAACTAAGGTAAAGTGGCAATAAATAGTTGCCCAAACGGACTTCACATTACATAGGGTGCTAAGCTAGAATCATATTCCTAAATCAAATCTTTTCCTTTACGTAATGTTTCAAAGCCGACAATGAGGACTAGACGGGATTTGGTTTGGAAACCCGTCTAGTCCGAATTGGAGGCTTTGGTACGACTTCTAATACTCATTAATTATTCGGGAGGGATCTACTTATTAAACGAGAATGGGGTTTTTTGGTTTAAAATAAGAAACTTAGGATCGGGTAATAAACACAATTATTGCGCATGCGTGAACGTCATATTAATCACTGTTTATGCATCCCACAAGGAAAATCGTGACCAAAAAATAGAGAAGCCTTCGCATCAGAGGCAAACTCATTCGGTGCATGCGGATGAAGTGCTTAAAGGGTCTGGTTGGTATTGGGGTTTCTTGATCAGAGATTCCAATTCCATATCATCTTGAGCGACCCGTGAGTACTATCGGCTGAAGTACTTTTTGATTCAGTCGTTTGACTGAATTAATTTTGCTCTAGTCCCCGGACTGGATCAAAATTCAGTCCTACTACTGGACTGGGTTTCCAGTAACGTCATGTGACCCGAATTACAGCCCTGTGGTTGGCTGGTTACCTCGTGAATAATTAAAGAGTATTAGAATCGGGCTTCTTATCTCCTTCCAAGTTCGCCTGAATCAATGCCTCTAATATTCTTCTAGCAATTTTTAACTGGATATTTGACGTAAAATATCACAAATCCTAGGCTTTTATTTTGTATTTGCTTAAGACACTGTTAAACGTGTCTATGTTCACAAAGTCCTTCTTGACGCGGGCCGAGTCTAGTCTGGAGAAGAGTTCACGTAAAACTGAAAAATAAGAAAGGAAGACGTTTTCAACAATATCCTACAAATGTTTTCAAGTTGATTGCTACTCGTGTTTACCTTTGGCATCCTGGGTATCAAGAAACATCAACGCCATGTCAAAACGCTCTGCTTTACAGACGTACTGCAGTATATCGAACGAGAACTTCTCTTCGCCTTATAAAGGAAAAAATATTACGTCAGCAGGGGCACTGGTAATGTGTCACGTGGCTGTGACCGGGAACGTTTTGATAGAGCGGTTTTCGTTTGAATGGGAAACGACACAGCAAATTCGTAGCCGTACCGTAGCCGTACCGTACTTTAAACAACGATAATGAACAGTAGGACTTCAACAACTGAGTTCAGTAATTCTGGCTTGCAGTTCTCACCTTTTGGTAGAATATGTTCAGACACGGCTCTCGCAATGCTACGCAGCATGTCTGCATCAAGCTTGTTGCTTAGCACTAAAATTAAGAAACATGTGAGTTCAATGGCAAAGAAAATTCAAGTAAATTATTACCGTTAGAAGCAAATTATTACAATCTTTTAACACGGCTCAATCATAATGTGCAAGGTTAGCTCATTCTTGATTACAGAACCCTTTAATGGTTTATTTTTAGAATCGCAAGGAGCTATTTTTAACTAGCTACCATGCCCACGTGATCATAAACTCTTCCGTTTTCATCGACGAAAGATATATCTCCAGTGTCTACATTTTCTACAGCCATTATGGACGAAAGGTCTATGCGACCTCGTCTGAAATGATCTGACCAATTAGGTCATTCAGTTTCCCAAATTCAATCTGGTTCAAAAGTAGCACGACACGGTGTTTAAGTTAGTTACAGAGCCTAATACTATGATCCGTTCTATAGAAAGGCATTTCATAGACTTTCGCAAACTCCGTCTTGGTATTAGTTCACGCGCACTGAATAAAGCACAGGCAGCCCAGATTTAGTTTACGATTACACGCGCTGGACGATCGTCGTTCGCTTTGCTCGCTTAATTTTTACGACATCTTTCATTCTACTTTGCTCCAAGAGAAAATCCAAGAGATTTCGACTTGGGGCAAGTCTAGGTATTTCAATAATGATTCAAATCAAAAAGCGCGTAATGATCAAAACTGAAATGATATTAAAGAATGGCTTCTCATACCTTTAGGTAGCAAGGGTGGTTGGATCTGTCGTAGAATATCAGCATAACTAGCATAGTCCTTTTTGTTAACCGAGTTCCATGCTTGGTAGAAATCGTAGGGCGTGGCCTGTAAGCAATACATGGCAGGGGAAAGTTAACTTTGTTCAATTTCTATGTTACTTGTTGTACTGATGGAACGAATGACCGCAATGACTTCCTGCTATTCTTCACACCTTTGACTTGCGCCGCCCAAGCATGGTCCCTGTAAAAATATGTTTTGGCAAGCAATTTGGGACAGAAGCTGATGTGCTAAAAAGTGGAAACCAATTCAGTTCTTCGCACAACTTACTAGTTTAAAGATCAGTTTCGCACAGGCGGCTGTTACACGCCAAAAAGTGTTCGCGTATTTTGAAGTTGTTTTACCCTCGACGCAAATCTTACTGACTGAAGTAGCGCTAGGCATAACGGTAGTCTTTACGTACCTTGTTAAACTTGACTTTCTTCTGTTTGCCATCTTTAGAAGGTTTTCGCTGCTCTTTAGGTCCAGTCATGTTTTCTGGTTTACTGTTGTTAGTAGTTGGTTTAGTAGTGGATTGACTGGCCGTACTCTTGTTCTTTCTTGCCTTTAATGGACAAGAATCTTGGGCAGTTTTAGAGCTTGAAGATGGCGCCTTGGATTTAGATTCGTCATCCGAGTCCTGCGACAAAAACCCACGATTGTTTCGCAGCAAAATAAACCGGCAAAAACAAGCCAAAATAATGGCGACGATGATGATAGGACGATGATGGCAATACATGCATCGCGAGTTTGAAACCACGCATGCTCAAGGGATGAAAAAGTGAGACCATGGCTTGTAATGAAGTTGCTATATTTGACTTGCATTGATCTCATAAAGCGAGATTTTCATTAAATATCCAAGTTCATATACTGTCAAGCTAAATTCAAATCAAATATACCGGAACACGGCGGTGGCGGCGGTGGCGGTGGTGGCGGTGGCGGCGGTGGCGGCGGTGGTGGCGGTGGTGGCGGCGGTGGCGGCGGTGGCGGCGGCGGCGGCGGCGGTGGCGGCGGCGGCGGTGGTGGTATTTGGTCAAATAACTTCAGATGATAAGGTGATACATACTTGATAATGGTGATGACAAAGAGAAAGTGTTTTAATGCAAAACACAAAGAGAAGATTCCTAATAACTGTTACAAGCCACAGTACACAGCTTCACGGCACGGACTGATTGCACATCAGTAGAGCCAATCGCAGCGCGCGAGATCACAGCTAATCCAACAAAAATGCTTTTTAAAACATGTCACCCCCTCGGTCACAGCATGTCCGTACCGTGAGTTTTTCACAGAAAACAAATTTGCTCCGAAACAAATGACATATTCAAATCTATCTACACTAACCTCTTCACCATTCACCTCTTCAATCTCTACACGTCGGCGACGTCGAACGTTCTGTTGTCCCTGCTGATTGGTTGGCTCAGCTTTCGTTGTTTTGCTGGGATGTTTCTCCTCATTATTGGTCTGCGGTGCAGATTTCTGCTTTTCTCGTCGCTCCTGAGAAATCAATATTCAGCCAACCCAATCAAAGGGAGAAAAACGTTAACACTTTTGTCCATTTGCTCCCTGATTTGCTAAAACTTCCCGCCACTTTCAGATGATATTTCTTACCTCTCTACACATGTTGAGTACTACGTCAAGTTCCTTCTTTCCAGCTGTGTTGGTGGGCTCCATCTTTACCAGGTTGAGGAGATCTTTGGCTGCGCTATCAAACTCACGTAAACCCTATATAACAAAGACGGACATTAAAAAAACGAGATTTCTTCGCGTCCCTTTCGTCTCCCGTTGTTTTCCGTAAGGGACCACTTCATTTTTTATGAGCGTGTGGGGGCTGTTGGGTTTCCAGAACCTGTCTATGTATATTTACATGACTCCACTCTCTGTTTACATATTTTTTTTACCTGCTCCTCCTCTACATATAGAATTTTTTGGCATGAGCCCATAATGTGAGCAAATATTTTGGCTGTCCCTCCTCTTGAACCAATTTTAGACCCCAAATTCCACCAGCCACTCCCTCCCCCTCCCCCATGCCCATAAAAAGTGAACGGCCTCTAGTGACTACTACCTTTTTCGCTATTGGGACAATGCAATTCATTTCCGTATCCCAACTTCCTCACCCTTCGCTCAGAGCCTCAAGGAATCCCAGGACTTAAATGGAAATTCTATATTTTCAGAGAAAGAAGACCAACCGGAAATCCTCTGGGTTCAGAGAGGAACACCGAGAAATCTTAGGGAGTATAAACCCCCAAATATGGAATTCCTTAGGCCATCTTTTCAAGACTGTCCGTCTCCTCGTAGAGATGCAATGGTTATATGCAACGGCGCATTTGTCCTAATTGTTCTCCCCAGTCGTCAACAGAAACCACATATCATAACTTTCATCTAAATCATCTTGTATTGTCTTCTTACCTTTCTGGCTAGTGCACGCCTGTAGAGGGCTTTAACATTATCAGGCTGAAGGTCCAGGGCTTTTGATGCATCTTCTACGGCTTGTTGGTACTACAAGGAACGATTAGGGATAAATAGAGCGGATTTCGTGTGAGTGGGAAACGCTACGGAAAAACGCAACGTCGCGCGCAACAGCTGCACGGGTGGACACACGGTGCGATTTCTCGTTGCAAGCAACGTCGCATCGTGTGTACGAGCCTATACTGAAATGAAGTTGCAGGTAGAGGCAAAGAAACGCATTCTGTGTTTATATAAAGGAAGGTATTTGGCAACGAAAGACTCAGTATGCAGTATTTAGTACAATAGAACATTCGTTTTAGAAATAAGACTAGGGAGCCATTGAATACTTCTTGGTTGTTTTTTCAGTAGAATGCGAGCAGTCCCTCTATTTCCCTTAGTCACTGTGCGTCTCTTTCTTGATTGATGGTAAGCTGTGGTTAATTAGGCTGAGCGTGGATTACTACCGAGTCAAATAACCCCGCGCTCCTCCCACCCCCCTCCCCCAGAGGTTTCTTTCACTAGCAGAAAAAATACGCGTAGTGAAGCAGTAACCAAGAAACAAAGAGGGACTGCTCGCTGTCTATTTTTTTCGGTGCTTAAATTATTTTTACCAACCTTGTCGAGCTTCAGGTAGCACAGCGCTCTGTTAGTGTAGCTGACTACCTTGCCAGGGTCTAGTCCAATGCAGTCAGTATAGCAGGATATTGCTTGTTCAAACTTACCCTGGAATAACCAACAAAAACAATCACAAAAGATAGAAAATTTAACTGCAGTGATGTGATAACTGAATGACGACAAATCCACATACAAAACACGAGACAAAATAATTTCATCAAAATTAAAGAAAGATCTTAAAACATCCTCTGCCAACATGCAAATTACAACGAAAAGATAAAATATATCAGTGGTGTAAGGGTAACAAAAAACAACAACGAAAAACAAAGTAAAAACAATACTGTAGACAACATACATGTAATCAGAAAAAAAAAAAACAACAGCAAAAACAGCATGAGCAACAACGACAATAGCAGACAGCAACAATAACAGCATGAGCAACGACAATAGCAGACAGCAACAACAACTACAGCATGAGCAACAACGACAATAGCAGACAGCAACAATAACAGCATGAGCAACAACGACAATAGCAGACAGCAGCAACAACAGCATGAGCAACAACGACAATAGCAGACAGCAACAACAACAACAACAACAGCATGAGCAACGACAATAGCAGACAGCAGCAACAACAGCATGAGCAACAACGACAACAAAAGACCGGCAACAACAACAACAGCATGAGCAACAACGACAAAAGCAGCAACACTTGGACGGCAACAACAAAAGCATTCGCAAATTACACGAGTAATCACACAAAAACTACAGCACTGAGAGAAATAATAAGGAACAAAACAAAAAATACACAGAACTCTAAGGAAAGTAAACGAAACATTTTCACAACAATAACACACAATTTCCTCTCACCTGTTTCACAAAAGCGTTGCCTTTTTCTTTGGTCTGTTCAAACTTTTCAGCATCACTTATCGCTGGTGGTGGAGTCTGTTTCTCTTTAGGGACGTCACTGGGTTTGGTAGAGCTATTCTGTTGTGTTGTTTTCTTTTGGCTGTTGTTTATAGCATCTTGGACAACATTCAGAGTAGGTGAAGCCTGATTTTCAGTCCTCTCTGCATTCAACAGTTCAGGGGATACTGGTGTGGAAGAAATGATGGTATCTTTGACCTTACTCCTCCATTCAGGTCCATAGATATTAAAGAGGTGTTTGACAACCCTGATAAGATAAGGGAGAGATTAATAAATTCCTGTGAGCGGTGAGTATGAAGAAATTTAACCGTGTCGTGCCGTGATCCAGGGCCAGTTTATAGGCTGACTAGTGCTATATAGTGCAAACTGATTGGTCTAAAGGAATGCGGTAGCGTATCGTTACTTTGTTGCGATACAATTCGCCTTTCCGAAATTCATCCGAGGACTGGAACGAAGACGTGCTGCACAGAATTGTGGGGCTGAATCTGGGGACAAGATCAAAAAGTGCCGCCATCTTGCATTGGATTCTGGGATTGATTTTGGGAAGGAGATAGAGTTCGTGCCCAGTCTTTCTTTGAATTTCGGAAAAGCGAATTGCCCTATTTTATTATGACGTCACGGCTTGTTTATGAGGGGGTCAGAATCATCCATAGCAATAGAAATTTAAACAAAATTCGTTCTGCTAAGAAGAGTTTATTCTCAAATTGTCTGGTTTCCAAATATAAGATATGCTGACGTTTAATACACAATATTCATTGGTGGCTGTTACCGCTTTTCACTGGTCTACAAAACGCGTGTTTATCGAGTTTTATCGCGTTTCTTTGTATTCCCTGTATCATGTAACGCACATTCTGTGTAACGAAATTATCACCTTGATTTTCCATCCTGTGCTTGCTTGTTGGATGAGTCAACAGAAAGTGCAGCCTCATAGTCCAAATATGACAGCTTATATCTACAATGAAAATACCATACATAAATGAAAAATAGGAGGAATGGTCAAAAACATAAAACCTTAATTCCCATTTCTTGGTTTCCCATCTTTTTCAAAATGTCGTACACTGTTTTCTTTTCAAATGATTTTTTATTTGATATTTTTAGTTCTCCATCGCCTTTGATACCATGACTTTTTCGACTCTTATTTTTCCATCCAGTTTTATCTGACTTAATTTCCTCCCATTCACCAGTTCTTCATTTTTTAGTTTCTCTAGCTCTCCCCATCACAGATACGTTTTCAGTTTGTACATTTTCCTTTAATCTTATTTGACCTATCAGGAGCAAGTGTGGCGTAGTTAGTTAGTGCGCTGTCTGCTAAGCGAGAGGTCCATGGTTCGATCCTCAGTGACCTCACACACTTGTTTCGACTTCTCTCTAATCCGTGTAGCTTTAGCTTTAAACACCCTTAAAATGGAGCACTGATGGAGAGAGGGGGTAAAGTGCGCACCGTCGGCTTCCATTGATACTAGCCTCGTAGCTGAAGAAACTACCGACTTTAAATAAAGATACTTCACCTTTTTTTTATCCCTTTTTCTGGATTAAAACATTTTAAACATATTGCTCACTCACCTTTCAAGCATTTCTTGAGAAGCTGCTCTCTTAACCAATGGTTTGACAGCTCCTGGTATTAGCTCTAGTGATGCATTACAGTCCTTAATGCAACCAGACGCGTCACCCATCTTATTAAGGCAGGCAGCTCGGTTGTACAACAGGGATGCCAAGGCTGACTTAAACTGAGACTTGTCTGTGATCGAAATTAGATTTTTAATATTAGTTACGAATATTAGCAAGATCTTGGTGACAAGGGCGAAGACAAAATAAGCAACGTGCTGCTTACCAATGCCTTGCAATTCCTTTTCAGTAAACCAACAACAACAGCAGCAGCAACAACGCAAAAGGAAACAATAACCACATTACTTACTGCAGCAACAAAAACAACAGAAAAAAGCGCAAAAACTACACCACCACCACCACCACCACAACAACAGCAGACTAAAAGACAAACAAGACTACAACAATAATAAACCTTATTCGGTGAACTGAAATCATTACTGGTTGAAGAAACAAGTTCAATGATATAATAACAAACCTTTCTCAAGAATTTCAACAGCAGCTGTAAACTTTTCAGCAGCCTCAGCATATCGCCCAAGCTTGAACAAAGAGGTCCCCTCATCCTTAACCTTAACAACCAGCCCAGGAAGCTCAATCATTGGTTCCTGCACTCTCGGAGGCTGAGATCCTGAAACTGAGATTTCTCTGTGACCTATCTCTGCTACTTGTTTGTTCTCCTTCCCATTGACATCTTTTTGAACATTTGGAATATTTTCATTACAGCTGTCGTTTATTATTGGTTCCTTGTCATTCATTACTTCTGCTACACTGTTTGTTTCAACATCATTTGTAACATTGGCATTTGAATTCACAAGTTTAGTGTTAGGTGAAGTAGTATTGGAAGAGTTGTTGTCTAGTGGCAAGGATCCTAGTGGTCCATTTACACTCTTATTTACATTACTGACATCATTTTGATCTTTGTCAACTTCGTTTGGTTTTTTCTCTTCCCCTTCATTATCTATTTCTACTATTTTCAATCTCTTTCCTTTTTTCTTGGGTTGTGTGTCTCCACTGACATGAGAATTAACTGAGTTGCTATTTTTCCTGCAAGAAAAGAAAACAAACCATAAAGATTCCCTCTACTCCTTTGGATGATCCAAGATGACAACAATGACCAGCACTCAGTTATCAGAGGTGGTAGAACATCGGTCTGTTGTGCGGGAGGTTGTGGATTCAAGTCCCAGCCAGACCAACACTCAGGGTCTTAAGATAACCAAGAAGAAGCTGCTGCCTTTTTAACAACATCTGCAAATGGTTAGACCTTCACTTTGGCTTGGATGACCATATGTAAATGGGGGGCCCATCTCATTTAGGGATATTAAATGGATTGGTGGGATGGACAGACATACAGTGAAGTGCATTGCTGCTATAGTGGTTGGCCAATCAATTACAGTGGAGTGAATGGATGGATGGATGGATGGATGGATGGATGGAGAATGAATAGAATGAATGAAAATCAGTTCAATGAAACTAACCCTTTCTCCTCATTCATTTCACCAAGCAGTTCCTATAAAAGAACAGAAATTAAGAAATGAATGTGTGAAAATATTGCATAGTCCCAGAGGTGTCTAAGTATTAGTTTAGTCATCATTACCTTTGCCCTTTTATTGTTTGGCTCAATTTCCAACACTTTGTTAAAGTCTTTTTTTGCATTGATGATATCTCCTTTGCTCTTGTATGCAATGGCACGCCTGAGAAAAGCTAGAAACATTTGCCAGTTCTATAGCAAATTATTGATCTTTGATTGAATTAAAATTTACATACAATTGGCTTAGTACGATTATTAAGCAATTAATGCATGAGGTTGAACATGATAATGTAAATTACCAAGACCAAGGTTGCTATTGCTTCAGCAGAAAACATACTTGAGGTCTTGATAATTTACACAGTCATGCAAAAATTAATATTAATTATTAAAATAATGTTAATTATATTAAATACCTTTGAGGTTATTTGGATCTAAGCTAATAACCATGTTGCAGTCTAGAATAGCATCATCATATTTCTCTAGCTTCAATTCTGCAAAAGCTCTATTATTGTATGCAGCAGCTGAAGGCTTGTATTGGATGCTTCTTGAATAATAGACCAGAGACTCTTTGTAATCTCCACTGTGGAATGCATCATTACCCTTGTTCTTCTCATGCTCAGCCAGAAACTTTAACTCTTCATCTGTCTTTCCTAAATGGTTTGTGAAAATTAGAGGTTTTTTAAATTCATATTTCTAAATCCATGTTTAACTTGAAAATTCCTCATTATCAAATGCCATTTTTGCATGTGTGTTTGGTATTCCTATCTTTTTTAAAAACGGGCGATTGGCTTTGGATATTGAGAACTATATGCACCATATGGTAAGGTGTAGACTGACCATTTACTGACACTTCATCAACCACTTCTGACACTTTACTGACCACTTGCCTACCACTTACTAATCATGCCACTTACCAACACCTTACCAACCACTTGCTGACCACTTAACAACACCTTACCAACTGCTCACTAACACTTTACCAACCACTTACCAACCACATGCCAACCTATTTCCTCACAGGAAAGAGATAATACTACTGAATTCCCTGAAGTGTCGGCAGCCCGAAAAAAATGATCCATCGCATTTTCATTTGGATCGATCGAAATGATCACGTGACATTGCATACTTTTACGCACGTGGAATGTGGTAGTGATATTTG
>JAADYU020071236.1:1298-14561 GCA_011763375.2 Heteractis magnifica
AAAGGTTTCCTGGTATTAGTAGGTACTAGTGGTTTTAAAAGGTTTCCTGGTATTAGTAGGTACTAGTGGTTTTAAAAGGTTTCCTGGTATTAGTAGGTACTAGTGGTTTTAAAACGTACTAAGGGGAATAGTCAACTAGTAGTGAATAATGGACCTCTCTCTCTCTCTCCCTTTCTCTTTACTAAAGATGCTTATAAAATTACTAAGAATCTCGCCTTCTGATTGGCCGAGGCGCGTGCTTTATGAGAGCACACAGCACGTGCATTTGCACCCTTGTATTTTATAAAAGAAATAAAAAACTTGCTCGCTGTGCTGTGTACAGTTATAAAGCACTTGGGTATGGGCAGAACACGAGAGAAGTGTTGAAGCACGAGGCGTTCCTCTGGAAGTATAATAGTCTGCAAAGACGGCCAAGAAACGGGGAAAATAAATATTTATGCTAGTGCCAGGCCTCTTTTGTTTGCTCTGGCAGGCGTCAGCTTCTTAACTTCGTCTTTCTTTATACTTTAGAGTTTGTTTTTTTTACGTCAAAACAGACTTTTAGCGGCAAATCCTTTGGGAAAGAGGTTTAATTGGCGACTACAGGTTACCGGTTAGGGTACCTGTGGTGTTACTATAGGAGGAGCTCAAGGATTTAGTCAGATTTAGCAATAAGATTGTTGACTTCCGGCTGTAGAAACTCTTCAACGATGCTGTCAATTACTTTTTGTAGCGTTAAAGTAGCGGCTTCAATATCCACTCTAAACAGAAAATAAAGATTAATAGAAATTAGATACTGAATAAATTATGATTTGTGGTAAAATTTTTTCATCCCTATGTATAGTTCATAGTATCTTATAGTGAAGTTGTGGAGTGGAGACGGGATATCGGTAAGCCGATGCCGAAAACATTAGAGGGAAATATTAAGAAATTCCAATACCTTTTCTTAATAAATTATAAACCCTCGCGGTGTGCCACGCTTTTCAAGCAATCATTCAAACAGGCCGAACACTTTGCAATTAATATCTTTTCTGGTTACAAACTCACCTTTCTCCAGGTTTTCCGGTTATTTCCGTGTAATATTTTATCTTGGGTTCGGTGCCACTTGTCCGCAGCGTTGCCACGCAACCATTTTCGAAATAAAACGTAATCATTTGACTTGTTTTGCTGGTTGGTAAGACCTTAGTTAAAAAGAGAGAAAAGAGAAGAACAGAAAAGGGATAATAAAAGAATTAAAACTAAAATGGAGCGGATTCAGGAAATTTTGAGGTGATGAAGACAAAAAATTGGAGCTATCTTTTCACGGTTAGTAATGAAGAAAATGACAAAAAGCACAGACTTTTTATAGCTTTTTAAACTACATATAATGTACAAAGAAAGATGACTATGAGAAGACACGGAGCGTATTAAAAAGTAGAAAAACCAAACTTACCGCTTTATTGTCTGGTTTTGTGTTATCATAGCCAGTAGTAAGGTCTCGTATCCCGGAAATCTTGAACCCACCACAACTTGAAGGGTACTAAGATGAAATATTTACAAATAAAAGTCATTAGCTTTTAGTAGGAACGTCTACAGGATTTTGTTTTTAGCAAAATTTCCAACAAGCTCGAGAGCAAATGGAAATATCATTTACACTAGATGGATAGTACATGACAATGATAATAATAATAATAATAATGATGAGGATGAGGAGGATGATGGTGGTGATGATGATGATGATGATGATGATGATGATGATGATGATGACGACGACGACGACTTGCACATTGCCCAATATGGAGATTCATATCAAATAATTACAACTACAGACGTGTTTTTCTAAACTTACCTGCCCATTCTCCAGTGTTCGTATTCGGTTGAAGATTTTCACAATAACAGGTGGCGAAAGACAGAGGTAATAAGAGTTTATACTGATATGCACTCCATAACTGTAGAAAAACCAGAAGAATCTTAGTCCTGTGGCAGTAGATCAAAAATTCAGGAGCCAAAAACTGACACCAAAAATTCATTTCCAAAGGCATGGACCACAGAGCTAGGGAGCTAAAGGGCTATAGCCCCATCTCTCCGTAACTTATCCAACATTTTCAATTGGTTTACTTCAACTCCTTATTCGTACGATTGGTCCGCCCACAAACACAAAGGAATGTATTACTAAATACTCCCAGCTGAGCGAACAACTAGCTGCGCAAAGCATTGTTGGACAAAACCTCCGGCCCTCACTTTTTGCTTTCAAAATCATTTCTTGCGTGTTTTTTGGATAAGGCACAGATAAAATTTCACTCTGTTTAATAGTTTTGGACTTTTCTAGAACTCAAAATACAGCGGATTAAATTTTCAATTGTTTTCAGGTTGAAAATAGTGCTTGAACATAGGATCGGTCATGAAAAATCCCAACGGACTGTGATTGGCTGGAAAAATTATTTCCGCTCAGCTGGTCCGGTATGGCTGTCTAAATATTGAACTGTTGATAGGAAAAAGTGGCACTAACTCTTTGATCTTTTTACACAAATTTCCAAAATCTATAGCACTCATAAAAGACTCATCTAAGAAAAATTTCGTCCACTCCTCTTCGTCCTTTCCACCGTTGAATTCGATTTTGAACTCATATTTTCTGCTTCCCATCTTTACATCTAGTCTAACTAGTAACACATTATTTCGTGCTTGTGGGTGGAGTCACAGACGTTTGTGGGCGGCAACATCATGCGAATGTTTCCGACGAAACCACGGTACGGTGGATTCTGTAGTAATGTGGAAACGAATTTGTGTCATGAAAGGACAACCAAAAATGAAAATTGCGATCTTTCACATAGAAGATCTTTCGTAAAGGTTTTTTTCCTCTTTTCCTACAATGTATTATCTCAGTCATTACTCTATTTGAAAACGCTGAAATTTTATCCCCCCGCCCGTCAATCCAAAATTCACTCTGCGGGCCCTGAAAGGAATATATTGACCTTCATCTTATAAGCCTGATTTCTCATGATCTCTATAAACCACTACTCCCCCTCCCCATCACCCCCAATGAAAGAGTTTAAAAATGGCAAGAAGTGTAACCATTTAGAGCGGATTCAATAACCTTTTATTGAACCCGCTCTAACCGGTTGGTATACTACTTGGAGTATTTGGAGTTCTCAAGCCCTTCCAACGGGTTGACGATAAACCGGTTAGAGTGGGTTCGGTTCTAACGGGTTATTGAACCCGCTCTAACCAGTTAATCTTAAACTAGTCCTTAAACTATACTACTTGGAGTATTTGGAGTTCTCAAGCCCTTCTAACGGGTTGACGGTAAACCGGTTAGAGTGGGTTTTAACGGGTTAATGAACCCGCTGTAACCAGTTAATCCTAAACTATACTACTTGGAATTTTTGGAGTTCTAAAGCCGTTCTAACGGGTTGACATTAGACTGGTTAGAGCGAGGTCGGTTTTAGCGGGTTAAATAACCTGCTGTAACCGGATGGTAGTCAAGTATACTACTTGGAGTTTTTCAAGTTCTCAAGCCCTTGTAACGGGTTTAGCTGTAACCGGTTATATTTTTTGTCATTTTTGTTGTGAAAAAACTGAATGATCCCTTGTACCCTTAGTACAGCTATGCAAGATGACAACTAATAAACACTTTGTAATACTGCTTACCTTTCATAGAGTTTGCCAAGTTGTTGGGTGAGAGTCAAGCCTTGAGTGTTGAGGTAGGTAGCCATTTCTGCCATAACTACTCCAGCACTGATACCATCTTTATCGAGCACATTAGTACCATACATGAACCCTGGCAAAGGCAAAAAATATGGTTAAGTGTAAGGTGTTCGAGAAAGTAGCAGCTAGTTTCATTTTTATGAGATAACGTAAAGGTCCTGACAAAAAAGCACCTGTTGCCCTGAACTTTTTACACCACAATGAAATTGTACATTGTTCATTTCTACAGTAGCCTCCTATGCAGACATCCTTAGCATTGTCACACAACGCTCCACTCCCCATTAACATTGCGTGACCTTACTAAGAACATCTGTGTAGGGGGATACCGTTGCTTCTGCAGCAGATATGTGCAACACTGCTAGTAATATATAAAGAATGAACCTTTATAGAATGTTAAAGTAGTAGAGGAACCAATATCAATGGTACTTCATTGTGTGTGGGTATCAATATCAATGGTACTTCATTGTGTGTGGGTATCAATATCAATGGTACTTCATTGTGTGTGTGAAAGTCTGCAATATTGCCAGCAATGACAGGATGTTTGTGAAAAGTAACATTTTGTTCAGGGACGCCAGCAACGTTGTTAACAGTTGCACTGTGTGTTCCAGCCTTACAATAAGCCTGTGAATCAGAGGGTTGACATACCTATAGCTTCCTCATAGGCAAACAGTACTGTCTTTCCCTGCTGCATGCGGGTATAAGCCTGGTTACCCATCCATTTGAACCCTGTTAAGGTCTCCTGAAACATGAATCACCACTGATAAATACATTGTGTAACAAATGTACAGCTTTTAACAAAAGCTGAGTGATAGAAAATCTTTGCTCAGCTGTTTTGGACTTACATCAAACTTGAACCCTTCTACTTTGGACATGGAGTCCAGAAATTTTGAGGATACAGTGCTTGCAATCATGTAGACATCATCTCCTTGGGATGAATTATAACAGAGCATGAGTAGAGGGGAAAAAAAGCAAATTTATAGTTGACTTGACACAAGACAGTTATTGCACAGCTTTAGAAGTGTGGCTTAGTTGGTTCATGAGCTGCCTGCAAACCAAGAGGTCCACAGTTTCACCTCCAATGTAGCACACACTGTTTTGAAATTCTATCTAATCTTTAGCTTAGTCTTTCAGTGATTTTCAAACAGCAAAGTGATGGCACACAGCCCATGGAAAAGTGGGGGGCAATGATGATGGACTTTGATTCCTGACATGGTCATTGTCAAATAAAATCCTTAGCCCCATCCCCCTGTCACCTAGCCTCCATTGCAGACATCTTTTGTAGTTCACCAAAAAGAGCTTTTCAGCGAACTACAAAAGACATCTGCAACAGAAGCTACCTGTCACCAACAGAATCTTAGTTTTGCAAGAGCATATTTCATTAGAACTTACCTGGGTAGAGTTCAGGGTGATCTTTTTTATGGCAAAAGAATGCCCACCAGCCAAACAATGCCCCTGTCTCATTTCCTGTAAGAACTTTCCACTTCCCACTAGGGAAAAAAAAAAATGGAAAAATAAGTCAACAGTACTATGACCAACCCATGGCAAACTTGAAATTACCTGTGTGAACAAACACAGCAATGGACCAAATCCACTTGGGCATATTTGTTTTCCCATTTCAGATTACGTGTCATTCCCTTGGGTATTGTTTCTTTGTTTCTTGGTAGCACTTGAGAAGATAGGTTAATATGGATGAGCCTCAAACAAAGAATCATAACTTTAAGGGATTGACACGTGGTATGAAATGGGAAAACATTATGCCTAAGTGGATTTAGTCTATTCCACATGACTGTGAGAAATCATATCATGACACATCATGGCATGAAAGAATAATGGGCAGTAATAAACCAATCACAGTGCAGACAATAACTACTCATCCAATCAGAAACCAACACTGACACAATGATGACACAGCACACACCAAATTTCAAAGTCACATGATAACTGTTAAATCCTTGGTTACTCACTTTGGTTGTTTTTCTGCAATTGCTGTTCTATCTGAGTCAGGATCATTTGCTATAATAACAGTACTGCTGTTTGCATCAGCTGCCTTCATAGCCAAATCCTGAATACCAGCACAATAACATTACCATTGACCAGAACAGTTTCATGTGTGCTTCATTAAAGTCATAGAAGCACATTAAGATACAGAAGCACACGGAGCAGTTTCCCCACTCCCCTGGTAATCCCATTTTCCACTGTCATCACTGAACACAGAAAGGGTGATATACAGTTCCAGTTTCCTTTCTTCAAAGGAAACCCCAATTTCTAAAGAGGTTTTCTTTGCATATGCTGGCTCAAAAATTCCCTGACTTTTGGCACATTTTTTAAATTTCATTGACCAAATAAAAAATAGGCCATTTGCGTAATAGTGTCATTTTACTACCAAGACCAGAATGCTTTGTCAAAATGCTTTCTTATTCAGATTTCTCTACTCTCCTGGGAATAAAGAGACAATTGGTAAAATTTGCCTGACAATAGAAGCCACTCAAAGCATTCTGGTCTTGGTAGTAAATTATGCCATCATGCAAATACAAGCCTATTCTCAGACAATTCCCTGCCCTTGAATAATTCATAGATTTCCCTGAATTTTTAAGGTCAGTGGGAACCCTTACAGAGGGACAAGACAATGAAAGATGTGTAGGGAGAAACATGAGCCATAGGAGTTATAACTGGAGAATGAAATTTGTTCCTTACCAAAGCACTCTTTCCTTCTTCTGGGTTGGGATACTTTACTGTAGGAAAGTCTGGGTCTGGATTCATCTGTAACAGGAAGGATTGGTCTTTGATCAATCTAAGGTTGGTGGGCATGTGGTAGCTGAAGTACTTATCATCTAATTATCATTTCCAGCAAATAGAACAACTATACAATTGATATCAAATCTATGTAAAATTATTACTTATAAGACTAGGGACTTACCATCAATTAGTGTGTGTGTGTGTGTGTGTGTGTGTGTGTGGGAGGGGACACATTTCTGCATTTCATTTTTACTATGACGATTTTTCTTCCCGACCCCTCCCATACAAGATGCAAGAAATAATCCAGCCCTCTCCTCGATGGACACCAAAGCATGTGTGCCCACCCCAAAATACTTGCAAAATCTTTGATACCTCTTCCTTTTTGATGTACATAAAAATGACAGCTCCCCCCCCCCATTTACACCCCTCTCCTCCCACTAATTAATGATGAGTCCCTAATATTATGTTCCATGGAAACAGGAGTCACTCTGCTTGCAAATGATTTAAGTGAATTGTCATTAATTTACGAAGGAAAAAAAACAAATGCAATGCTTACCTGTTCTATTACTGAAACAAAAGGTGGTAAATTAAAAACTTCAAATGCCTTGACAGCAAAGATCTGCCCAACACCATGCATAGGTGTGAATGTGAATGTGATCTTGGTTTGGCTATTTAGATGCCTGGGAAATAAAAGAAGAATTTTGTAACCTGTAGTCATATTAAATGACAGAGATAAATGACAGAGAAAATGTAGTACTACTATACTGTATTTCTCCATTCTGAGGTGCAATTCCCTCCCTTCTGGAATACATTTGCTTGATTTGTATTGTTTATTTTTCACTTCCTTTACTTCCTTACATCCATCCCTTTTAAAGCTGTCTGTTCCATCCTTTCAGTTTCATCCCTTTATTCATCTCTTTTTTGAATGTATTTCTTCTTTTACCCACATGCATGCCTGCACACATTTTGGGGTTAATGTTGTTGGTTACCCGCCTGTGAATGAGCATGTGAGTGAGGCAATTCCAGGTGACTTCAGTTTCCTTTTAGTTATTTTAGTTGCTCTACTTATTAATATGCAAAGATGGTTGTATGAAATTTTGAGTTCAGGACAGCTTTTCTCACACTACATTTAAAATAACCCAATTAATTATCAACTAAAAATAGCCAAGAATTCTCAAGAATTTACTGGCTGCTGTATAGAAATCATCAAGAAACTGAAATTGTCTCACTCCCATGCTCATTCACAGGGTGATGAACACTTTTTTTCATTAACCTCAAAATGTGCTATTCAATCTGTGTTTCCTTACCCAAAGTGAGAATACTTCTTAAGATCTTCATAGTAAGCAGCAAACACTTCATCATAGGGGTTTATTAGTAAGTCCTTATACTTTGATAATTCCAAATCCCAAGATTCATCCCATGGAATGCTATTTTCTCTAATACACTGTGATACTCTTTTGTCATAAGGTGATGTTAACTGTAGCAGGAAAAGATTACCACTTATAAGCACTGTGAACAATTTTGATTAGTATAAACTAGTGGACAATCACAAATTTTGCATTCTGATTGGTTACAGTAGTACAGGTCTATTAGTGATAGCCGCAACAAGCAAATCAAAACAATTTTTTGTTTGCCTCATGTTTTGCTGACGTTTTCACCAAATTTTTGAGGTTTTGTTTGTTTTCTATTACTATCCAACAAGTTTGTTTATACTAAAACAATTACACCTCCTGCCCTAATGGGCTACAAGTCAAATAGCTCATTCATATGTGCCCACATGAGCTATTGACATGTAGCCCATTCAGGCTCCTGGTCTAATTGTTAATTATAACTTTCAGAAACCTCAATCAATCAATCTTACATACTCTTACCTGTGCACCATTATCATAATAAACCTGAAACATAAACAATGCTGTCAGAATGAAGGAAGATAATAATCAAAAAAACCCATAATAATCAGGCTTAATTGACCTTTTTGGTGCTAGCTGTCACGTGGTATAAATTGTATTGGATTGTGTCATGGTCACCAAAATGTTCAGACATTGTCCTCGGATTGCCATACAAATACACTAACTTTTGAACAAAATATCAAATTGATTTCTTTAGTCAGCTCTCTAAATAATGGTAAGAAAATCTTCAATCAAGTTAGAAAAATGATATTTTGCTTTTATTTAGAGAACCAGATAAACAAATTAAGTGACTGTAACACAATCCAATACAATTTATACCACGTGATAGCTAGCACCAAGAAGATCAATTGCCAAGTATCTAGGCATGTTGGGTTTGATTCCACTCATGAGGAAGACTTGGGCAATCAGCCTAAAATATCCTGCTTCTAGTTTCAAACTGGTGGAGAAGTAATGAGAAGCAGAAGGCAAACTTCATGCATAATTTAATGGGTTACAGAATTACATATATACCTTATAACCATTGTCCTCCTTTGGGTTATGAGATGCTGTTATCATTACACCACATACTGTTTTGTACCAAGTGACACCATATGGCTTAAAGAAATAAACATGATAAAATCATATTATATAGGAAAGAGGGAAAGAAAGGAAAGAATGAAATGAGAAAAGAAACAAGGAAGGAAAACAAATTAAAGAAAAGAAAATCAAAAGAAAGGGAGAGATTTGGAAAAAAGGAATGAAAGATCAAAAAGAAAAAGGAATCCAAGAACGAAAATGAAAGAAAATGAAAACGAAAATGAAAGTTAAGAATGGAATTGAATCAGAATACATTTTTCATTAAAAAACACTTTATTGAATCAAATTTTCTTACCACAAAAGGAGTTGGTGTTATTTTATTGAAGAGATAAACCTTGATACCTTGACTGAGAAACACAGCAGCTGCTCTCTGAGAAAGTCTGTAGAATTCAAATGTTCAAACCAATAAGAAAAAATTACAAACTTTTTAAAAAATCTAACCAACATCTTGTTGTTCTCTTCTCCTTTCTTTCCATCTTAATTTCCATCCCATTCATTCACTTGTCATTCAATTCTTAGAGCAGATCTCATATGATTGTGAAAAGCTTGTGGCACAGTTGGTGTTTTAAGCTTGCCTTGCTGTCACTGTGATGTTTTCTAGAATTCTGACTTGTTTTGATTGCCTTGACCATGTCATGACTGTGTTCATGCTGTGAGCTTTTCACAGTCGTATGAAATGTACTACTCTATTGTATTACATGGCAAGGTAATTCCATGCTCTCTCATTGGTCAATTAATCCACAACTTAAGGTATAGACCAGCAACCCCTATTTTGTGTTTGCCTTGCCATGTAATAAACATCTTATTAACCTCACTTGCTCAGTCTGTATGAAAGTTATGGAACCTAGATTTTTCTCACTTTTTTATGGCAGTAGAAAAAAAACTATCCTTGGTTATACCTTTCACTATTGTGTCTTGCATCAAACCCAATTATTACACCACGCTCCTTTGCATCTGAAAATGTTTTTAGCAGATACTTGGCAAGACCCTTGGAAAGTAATAGTATACAAGATAAGGAACTGAAAAATGAAATGTCATTCTTGCCATATCATACTACTTTTTCACCTGACTGGCTTGTATTACTGTAAGGTCATTAAACTTAGAAAATCCTGCACCCATAGATGACCGTAATCCTATAAAAATGAGAAATTGTAAATTAAAGATTGAATTTAAGGGCCAAAATGGAATATACATTGTAAGTTGATTGTGCAGTGAGTGATCACTCAGTTTTTCAAACCAGAGGCTAATAACTTCAGTTTTCAATTTACACTGGGTTGAATTGGAATTTGTAAGTTAATTTTGGTACATGGCAGGTGAGGGGCATTGCATTCTCAGCACACACCCACATATTGCCAACAGTGTATATTATAAGCTTTTAATGCTTTTAATATTTGCTTTCAAAAAACCTGAGTATTACTGTACATTACCTGCAGTCCCAAAAGACAAGTTAGATAACATTCGAGTTCTAAGCTCATCATAATTCATTTCTTTTAGCAATTCTCTCACTTCTGCTAGGGTACTGGGGTACTGAAAAGAGAAAAAAAAATTAATAAGAAATTTGAGAACAAAAATTAAGTAGACCTTTTTGCTTTAATGAACATTTTCGACATCATGCAGATTAGAACAATAGAATGGTGATATTTTAATATTCAACAGCTTATCTGAATGCTGTAATGCACGGAATGTGTAATGAATTTTTTGAGTGTTGGCTGTGGCATCTTATTCAGTTAGAACTACCAAAATGGCACAGCTTGCAGAAGTAAATTTAAGTTCAACACCAACCTGAAGATTGTTTAGTTAATGTTATAGCTCGTTATAAAAAGAAAATTCACCCTACGGCAATGTGAAAATGCACTGCTGTTTAAATATGCACCACCAAGGAATAAGAATGTTGTTGTTGTTCTCGTGGAGTGGTCAACTGAAACTGAGCACAAGTGGTCAACCGATTTGTATAATTCCAACTGATGGATGGTAACTACGACCATTCCACAGTCCTACCCTTACCTTTAGATTCCTCACAAGATTTGATGAGCTCTGGTCCTTTACCATCCTCTACAGTCTACAGTGGCACCACAACCATAGATATTAGATGTATTCAGCCAACCATAATCAAGTCACAACAGCTCAAACGTAAACCCTGGACTTCATTGTTTTGAAAACTTAATTATTTGATCCTAGTTTTTATTAATAAATTGGAAGACTACTGAATTCACAATCAATTGACTACTGTAATTCTGAATCCATGGATAGATACAACAAACTCGTAGATTTATTTATTTTGAAAACATAGCTTGAAAGCTTGTTTGGAGCTGATACTATGACTTGCACCTCTGTACATTCCACGCATTACAGTGTTCAGATAAGCTGTTGAATGTTAAAATATCACCGTCCTCTTGTTCTAATCTGCACAATGTTGAAATTGTTCGTTAAAGCAAAAAGGTCTAGTAACAAAAATCAATAAGAAATAAAAGATAAATTAGCACCTTATAAGCTTAATTAATGAACAATTGTACACGTTTTCTCTTTTTCTTTTCAATAATATTGACGTACTGCAGTTGTTTTCAATATAGTTAACCCTCACAACCACATTCCTAGAGATGCTGCCTTGATAAAAAGTATAGCGATATATATAAGCTTTATATATGCAAACTCTGGAGATTTTTTCGAGAATTTTTGATTTTTGTTGACTAGAGATCAGCTCCTTGGAAATTAAAATAATTGATGTTTGGATTATATTAGTTCTAAGAGTTAACAGATGCGTGTTGATACGTTTTATGACACTAAATACAATCAAATCAACAGCTGTTCATCCTATATTTTTCCCCTACAAAAACAATTAAACTCTTACAAAAGGTCAATCGTCTGCGGAGCCGTACGTACGTACCCTCTCCAACCACATGACTCACTTGAGACAGATCACTCCGTCACTAAAATAGTATATGTGTCTGCAAGGTCTGTTGCTCCATATCTAAGCAAAATACCCTCCTACTACATCTAAAGGAGTCCTAAGAACAAAAGATTTGCAAAACGTCGCAGTATCGAGGCATTTTTTTGCACCCTGGATGCAACATGTTGTGGAAAGTATTTTCCGTCAATTCGTGAACGAGTAGTGAAAGTGAGAGCTTTTTCTGCTTGGAATTTGCAACGAACTCTGCTCCGTAGTGCTCAGAGAGGTAGAGAAGATGTTAAATACCTTGTCTAGGGTCATCCATTCTTGTATTTTTTGGTCTAAATGGCTATCTCCAGTGTTTATTATCGAGTTTTCTTCAGCCATGTTCGTCCTCGTCTTGTCCTGCCCACCATGAATATTGAGCCCCTGCTACTGACCCACAGCGGTATCTCCCATCAAAACAAAGATGGCGCCGAGAGTCTTCGATTTGTTATTGATAGTAAAAGTGACATGTTCCTGGCCTTAGCCATTGCGATCGCTGTCTTTTTAGCTTACAGGCTGCTTAAGTGGTTTCCTATGAGTTCCTTGATATTCCGTATCGCGTAAGTTGAATTCCTGTTCAGTGTTTTAGCACTGTGTTGGTTTAAAGGATGTCACTTTTGACAGGTGCTAAGTGACTTTTAATTTAAACTTTGACTCTTGTATTTAATACCATTCTTTATTGTTCCTTTTATTATGATAGTATCCGTTGGAATATTTTAGTAGTTTAGTTTTTATAGAGAAAAACTAAGGGTTTAATGAGGGGATTTTCTAGGAATTTTAGAAAGTTTTCTTCACGGATACTCGCACAGCCGTTATGAAGACAGACAAAAAGCGCTTTTTAAACATCCTTCGAGAAGTCCAAGCTGCAATTCTAAGTTAATCTAAAATCCTCTATTTGTACAATAAATTTATCGTTTAAGTTTTTACCAGTAATCATGTATTTTCCAAAATCAATACCAGTTTTCTAGCATGGTTTATTTTTGTTCTAGACATAAAATGTGTGTAAGTACTTTTAAAATGTTTTAGCCAAACTGGAATTATTGTTAGGCTAACGTAGGTACCCTTTATTATTGTTTTAGATATGCATTATACTCCAAGACCCAACTAGGATACTATTATCATCTACGGCAGCTGAACCAGTACAAGTCTAGTCATGACCAGCCTCATTCTAATGTGACTGCCTGGACACGTAATGGTTTGTTATCCACAACACTTATTTCATCATTATCTCCAAGCTCCCTGCTTTCTACATCCTCTACCCCCCCCCCCCCCCCCCCCCCCCACCCCCCCCCCCCCCACCACCACCACCACCACCACCGCCACCACCGCCACCACCGCCACCGCCGCCGCCACCACCCCCACCACCACAACTACCACCATCATCATTATCATCGTCATTATCATTAATACCATCATGATCAACAGCATCATCATCATTACGATCTC
>JAADYU020071347.1:0-22148 GCA_011763375.2 Heteractis magnifica
TAAGGCAAAGGCAATAAAAGAAATGTTACGACCCTGCATTGGTTAGTGCAGTTATATATGTTGTTTCGGTATTTGAGATTCTAAGAAAGATGCAGTTCAATATCTGATGTGTCTTCATACGGACTATTCCAGTCGTTTTTAGTACATTAGTATCGCATTCAATTTCTTATATAAGATTTTATATTCCACAGAGGAGAAACTATCGAACTTCCAGATCAAGCGAGAGGAAGAGATACGAAAAGAGGGCGAACTCAGGCTCAGAGAAATCAAACTTCGCGAACAAAAAATAAAACAAGAAGCACAGGAAAGACTTGATCTTTTCAGAGAAAAAGAACGTAAGATCAGAGAAGAGGCTGAGAAACGTCTCGTAGAAGAAGGAGAAGAACTTGAGGCCATTAAAAGAGAAGCTGAAAGACAGCTGAGAGAGGAACAAGCCCACGAGGAGGAACTTAAACGGTTGCTTGAGGAAGAAATTCGCTTGGAAAGGCAGAAGGGAGATTACATCAGAAAAGAGGCAGAGCGTCTGCTCCGCGAAGAAAAGTTAATCAACTCTACACATCCAGCCCATAACGTTAGAACAGAGGTTCTTATTCACTCGCCGCAGGGCAGAGCCTTTGATCAAATAACCTCTGATCATCACTTTAACGAACGGACAGACAAGGGGGCCAACGAAGACAATCTAGAGGACACAATGGAACCAAGAAGATCGAGAACCATGGAGTATGACCCAGTAACGGGCTGCTATGTTAGAAAAGTTCCTCTGGATTTCAAGGATAAGAAAGTCGAAGACATAGTCAGGGAAGAGATGATAAAATCTGAAAGGAAAGCAAAGTCTCGATCCTCCGACTCAGCGTGGAAAAACCCCGAGGACAAGGAACGTGGTTCGACACCAGATACAGCACTGGTTGATCTTTCCTTGCGAGCAAGTGGTCAAAATGGAGACAAGTCTCTTCCGTATTACGTATCGGGAGAAGGTATGGAAACTGAATACAAATTCACTGTGAAAGAAGAAATCAAGACAGAGTCGAAGCCTTCAGGATTGAGCAAAAATGGTGAGTTTGCTGATGAAGATATCCAAAAGGCTGGAGAAGCAAAGAAATCCAAGTTTGATAGTGACAGATCGAAGTTCGAAAGGGATTCTGAGGAAGTCGCTATGAGTGAAACGACAAAGAGGTCTTTTGAAAGACGACGTCGCAGTAATGAAGACCCTGATTTTAAAAAGGCTAGAGAGCATACAAAAGAAAGAACCTTATCCCTGGACAGAAGGCTGAAGGACATGGAGAAGAGAAGAGCTGGGCTGTTCAATGAAGACAAGACCGAAGCCAGTGAAGTCACCATCACTAAAACTGTCACCACCGAAACGTCGCACAGTTCTACAGCCACAGAGGATACGATGCTCGGCGAAAGAATGCAAGAGGCACACCGAAGACACAGAAATCGCGAGGAACGAATCAGACGCCGAAAAGGTGCCGAAGAATTAATCTCCAAGAAAAGTCCCGAGGGTGAGGATAAACCGAAATCTCCATCAGTGAAAAGCGCGGGTGTCAAGCTGGAGTTACGCGGGTCTGCAATAAAGAAAACGGAAGATTCGAAGAGTGAATCAGAACCACACGCGTTTTCAGGTTCGAGTTACAGCTACTACAGTCAGGATGATGCAAGCGACATCACATTTACCGTCAAGAATTCAGCTACGGAAACCAAGAAAGAAGGCGATGACAAAAAGGAAGGAACTTTTGACTGGAATGAGAAAGAGCAGCAATCAAGCTCAAGAACCACTGAGACAAGGAATACCTCAGGATCTTTAATGGATGAGCCAATCGTGTGGTCTCAGACTGGGTCTAACTATCCAGGCAGTGGTGGTGCTGAAAGTAAAAGAAGCGTTATCAAGGAAACGGAGGTTAAGGTGGTAGAGTCCAAATCTGTCCAAAGCCTTTTTTCTAGTGATTTTGGTCGAGATGAACCCCAGGATATCGTTCGCGTAAAAGAAACCTCTACATCCACCAAGCGCACTACACTTGAGGATGACAAAAAAGATAGTGATTCATCCAAATCTAAACCAAAGGAACTGACTCTTGAAAGAGGATCATATAATGATAAATATTCCTTCAAATCTACCTCTAACTCGGATCTTTTGAAATGGGAAATGGATAATGTGGACTCGGGTAAGAAGGCATCCGAACCTGAGGCTGCTCAAGATACCACTGACGGCTACATGGATTCGCTAAGACGTACCAATGCTCTTGGTCGTGTAGGATCTTTCAAAAAAGGGAGAGATGAACTGCCACCAGCCATATTCCATGATATTGAATCTGACGCACCTGGGGCACCAATGATAGACATTCGTACAGACACTCCTTCTCCAGTAT
Source organism: Heteractis magnifica (assembly GCA_011763375.2). Lineage (NCBI taxonomy): Eukaryota > Metazoa > Cnidaria > Anthozoa > Actiniaria > Stichodactylidae > Heteractis > Heteractis magnifica. The sequence goes on from JAADYU020071347.1 coordinate 2,367, forward strand.
CAAGAGATAGCACTGTGGATGTAAGTAGTAAAAATTCTTGTATAGCGCATTTGGCAAATAACTTGAATCTTATTTAGACCATGATTTTTATTATCATGATTATTAACATTTTATCTTTATCATCATCACTATATTTTCATCACCATCCTCCTAGCTCATTACCAGCACCATTATCACTGCTACCACCACCACCACCATCATCATCTTCACCTTAATCATCGTCACCAGCGTCTATCACCATCACCACCACTATCACCATTATCATCATCATCGTCATCATCATAATGACTATCATGATCACCATCATCATCATTGGCAACAACATCATCGCCAACACCGTCGTCGTCGTCATCACAGCTATCATTAATATTGTCGTCACTACCCGCCCTTCCCTTTAGTTCTAGTTGTTATTGTTGTCTTTCAGTCTCTAAAGATTGACAGCTGATTTTCTTTTTTAATTTAAATTTTTATTTTTTTATCGAATTGAACTCAGAAGATTGTTTTAAGTGTTTGGATGTATTCGGACGATTGAAAAATATAATGAACAGATTGGTTAATAATTCAGTATCCTAATTATTTTTTATTCTTTTCTTTTTATTTCGTTTTAGAACAGGCTTGCACTTTAAGTGCGAAAAATCACTCGATAACAAAACGTCTTAACAAAGAAAAAAAAATTAACGATCCGTTAAACCAGTAAGATCGCGAGAAAAACACACCATTACATTTAGTTTTTCTTGTGTTGGGCCTTACTGGTAAGATAGTCCAGGTGTTTTTTGTTTTTTTTTTCTTCTTTTTCTTTTTCTTTTTCTTTTTCGTTCTTAAGACTTTTTATAGTATCGCAGCGTACACATTTTTGTTATCCCTTTTTTCTTTTTCTTTATTTTTTCGTCATAATTTCACATGGGGTTTTTAATTGACTCTCACGAAGTACTCACTATTACGTCTGATTGGTTCAAACTGTGAAAATATTGAATTATTCATGCAAAATTATTTCTCTATCCGTAATCATTCGTAATGAGGCATAATATTCTGGTTCCTGTAAATTGTCGAACAAACTTTACAGATAAGTAGCACTAACATCTCATATTTCACTGGAATTTTCACTTCTTTCATAGCATATGTAAATAATATTTGATTGCTAATTTTGTCTGATATTCGCACTCAATCATTCCTGAGAAGCATTTTAAATCAGTAAGAATCTTACATATCCTTTTGCAATGAGTGCACCGGCTGTTTTGTGGTTCAGAGGACAAACTTTTCCTTCCGAAAAGGTTGGTATCTAGACATCAATCTTAAGGGTGCGGTTGAGCATTTCAAAGTTTTAGAGTTTGCACGAAATTCTGATTACGATCAAAACTTTGTATATTTATCTGTGACAAATCTCTTCGAAATGTTTCTTCGGAAGTGTTTTTATTGTTAGACACAATGAGATATTTCTAGCTGGACAGCACGATATCGTTTGTTAGTAGCATCCAACATAACGAACACAGAATCTCATGATGAAAATATGCATGAACTGACTCAGCAAATTATAACAAAATGTGCCTTTATATAAGAAACATGAAGGATATCAGATCCTTTCGGTCTTCAATTGCAATAAGAAAAGAAATCTTACTTTTTGACACCCGCTGATGGGGAATGCAAATTTTTGATTCGACCTTTAGTTCTTTATTTTCTAGGCCGGTGATTGTGAATAAAAGATCTCTTGTTCCTTTTATAGTTGTAAATATAAGTTTCATTTGCTTGAAGACAATTCTCAGTGAAGTTTTTTGGTTTCTTGGACGTAAGGCTATAAGGATATCCTATTAAAATTTCGTTATTGCAATAACAGCCTGAGCTCAATTCTTTAAAGCTAGGTTAGTGCTAATCCAAATTTGATTATAGACAACGAATACCTGATCTTGCTCTGAACAACCCAGCCTAGCAATTCCACCATTATTATGCTGCTGATAATTATGATGATGGCAAATGATAATGTTGATGATGATGTAGGTAATGATGATGGTGCTGCTGCTGCTGCTGATGATGATGATACTGGCGATGATAGTAATGATGATGATGGTAGTGATGCTGGTGGTGGTGTTGGTGGTGGCGGTGATGGTGATGATGATGATAGTGAATGATGATGCTGGTGATGATGATTTTGGTTCTAATGATGATGGTAGTGATGCTGCTGTTGGTGATGGTGATGATGGTGCAGCTGCTGGTGCTGCTGATAATGGTGATGATGGTGCTGATTATAGTGATGGTGCTGCTGATGGTGGTGGTGATGATGATGCTGATGATGGTGGTAAAAATAATGCTGCTGGTAATGACGAGGATGGTAAACGAATGTGAAAAAATGCGAACTTGATGTCATGCAATATTTTTTTAGTCCGGCGGCCAAGTACCCAACTTAATAAAACAACTCCAAGACGAAGATATCGATAATGAACGTCAAAGAAAGAGACTAGAAATCGAAGAAAAGAAAAGACGAATTGCCGAAAGCCAAAAGAAAGCAAACGTTCAACGTCGACGAGACGTATCTCATAGTGAAAAGGGTGGCGATGGTGGTTCAGGTTCAACCGACAACATTGAAGACCTCAGTGAAAAAAGACGTTCTCTTCTGATGATGTGGGAATCGTATGCAGAAGGAGAGGGGCCCGGACCTGAAAACCGTGACCTTCAGGAGAAGCCTAAGGGGTTCGGATATGAGGACATGATGAGGGAAGCTGCTCAATCAGACGTAAGTTTTATGGGGAAAATGAAATGTAAAATCTAGGTTTTGTCACCCAGAATCCTGTTTTACGATAGGTTTTATATAAGTGTTACGTCACTCGTATCAGAAAACGACTTCTGGGTCCAAAATGAAAAGCAGTAGATTTTCTAAAACTTTTCTTCAAGGTTGGAATTGTGGATTCCATTTTTCGCCTTATTATTTTTTTTAGCGGGATTTCTGAGGAAATAGACCCTCTGCGCTCTTCTTGGTCCGCACCAATAATGACCTGAAAAAACCTGGGGGCTTGCGTCTTCTGCGCGCGCATCATTTGCTTCTGTGGCGAGCTCCAAACTCAGAATCCTAGATCCGCCATTAAATGTATCAAACTTAATATTAAAGTACAGGAAGGTAAATTTTCTAAGATTCCTTGACACTCTGCTTAAGAACTATTTTCTCGTACTACCGATTCCTTGCAGTAGTCTTGTTTGTTTTAATGAGGAACTCCAAAGAGCAGAATCACTTGTATAAGATTGTAACTTACCATAGATCCTTGTTCCGTGTTGTAATTCAGATCAGAAACATCAATATTTAATGAAGGTAGAAGGCTTAAGGTATAGATAATCTTGAAATGACAGAAGTGAAGGATTAAATCGCAATTGGAAATATCCAAGCAGAATCCAAATGGAAAGCCAAGAACCATAGCTTTCTACTTAGGCTTCTCCTCTTCACCCATCACAACTATTTGTACATAAGTCTGGTTCCTTACTAATTACTCGGCTTTAATCTTAAGTGACGTAGGATGAGTTCATATGTTTATACAGAGTGAATCTGTATGGGCTTGTTAAATGATAATTGTGGAGGCCCTCGCTCATTAAATGAAAACCAAGCGTTGCCAAATTTCAATACGTTTTTGATGTATCTAGTACTGTCTATAAGTAAGAGATAAATTCATGCTAATACTGATTCCAGTGGTATGCTATGTAGACTTAATTGGTACTCAGTATTGACTTTAATCTCGAGTTGTTTGTAATCTCTTGAGGGAGTGTAGCAATTTACACTTTTTGAAGAACAGTTTAATTAAGGTTGTCACTCGTATCCGCCCTCTTCGGCTCATTAGCAGACAGAAAAGAAAGAAATTAGTTAAGCGATCGGAATGAAGAAAAACACTCTTTTATCTTTATTTTGAGATACAAAAGTTTTCAGAAGTTTTTAGTTGTTACGGGCGCGAGAGAATGTGTGACAAAGTATTTTGCATCACCACGCATGCTCATCATTTCCACCCCAATTGCAAGCAAGCCAGCTTGCTTTGATGTACCTTAGCATCGTCTTGAAGATTAAATAATCCTCCGTAATAACTTCCCTGCTGTTTTAATTTAGCCCAACACTGAAGTAGTAGACTACCGAACCATGGATGTCGACGATGAGAAAGAGGAAACTAGGACTCCACTAGTTGACATCGATGAATACCACAAACTTAACGATGATGAGCTCAAATGGGAACGTGCTGGCCAGTTCCAGCCCGGCAAATTGAAGACCAAGTTCCATGAAATGGGCAAAGATGAACAGACTTATGAACCGAAGAATACACGAAAGGTTATGAATAATAATACCACTGATGTGACCACGAAAGTTTTCCGCGGTGAACAACGATTCGACTACAAGGTACCAGTCGAGGAAGATCAAAGGTACGAAAAACAATTCACCGAACATTTGATTTATTCCATATTCAATCATATTTAGATATAATTTTGCCGATTAAGAATAACTGAATGCTCTAGATTGAGATTATTGTATCTTTTCACAGAATAGGAAAGACGACATTCTTTGTCGAAGAACTGAATATGTGCTCGAGTATTATAATGTATTAGTCCCTTTAAATTCAGTCATTTAATGACAACAGATGGTGCACTTATAGTTTTCCATGACGATAGTTTCTGCAGCACATCATGTTGTTCATTAATATTCCGCCACAGATTGTCCGTTTGTGACCACTAATTTCTCATCACCGAAGTAAATCTATTTAGATTTCGGTTTACTCGATCATACGGTCTGGGTTTTTATTTTTGTTCATTGCTGTGCGAACTCTAGTAGCAGTAATGACGATAGTTTACGTAGCAACCAAAAGTGCTACCTAATTTGCGACGGCATTAATTTTCAGCAGGGTATTTTGAACTGAATTCGACTACCATCTTCACGTCTTCTCAAAAGTCACTTCGCTTGGAATTCGAAACCAACCAAGCGTATTTACTCTTTTAGTTAACTGAAATGACAGCCAAAGTGCGGCGTGCCCTCAATCATTGTAAAGTGATGAGAAGTGACCTCTTCGCTCTAGTCTGACAAAACCGCTTCCTAAAAACATAAATACGAGAATTTTCTAACTTTTCAATATAATATTCTCCCTTCAAAATTTAGGTATGAATGTACACAAATATAATCCCCATTGCTATTCAAAAATTCAAGTACAAATTCTACAGAATTATACCCAATATATTCGAAATATGATAATTGTCCAAACAAGCGATTTCTCCTTTGTTTTTCATTTCCTATTAACAGACTGGGTTCAGAAAGAATATGCATGATGTCCAACTTCATTCGTACGATGGTCTTGATTATGTTGTTATATGAATCTTTGACGTCATAATTTGTTTTCAATAACTTAAAGAGCGCTTTCAATGGACGCAGTCGGCAATGTTTTTACTCTCACAAAACCAAAACAAGCCCTGGGATCTTTTATTTCGCATCTTAGGAAAATTTACATGAACCGCACAAACAGTGAGAACGGTAAAAGAGAAGTAAAAAAATTCCATTTTTTGACAGAAATGTGTGACGCTGTTGCATGCTTTTGATATGATTATGTCACGTCATTTTCACATTATGTAACGGTATCTCGAAAAAGGTTTTCCTCTCCTGACGAATAAAATTTGCGAATTTTGTCTAGATTTTCGACGAGTCATTTCTTGAAGGAGAAACGAAAACACGAAGTTTGTAATAGAGGAAATTTCGAGCCCATTTAATTATTAATTTACTCAAAGAACTTTTGAAGAGTTTAACAGCTGTTAATGCACCTATCAATGTTTAGCCCCAGGGGATGTGTGTGTCTGTGGGGCAGACCCAGGGGAAATTGACATTTCTAGAGATGGTAGAGTCAATTTCCCTACCCCCAGTACTCTAACATATGTCAAATTTTCCCTCCCTTCCGGGCTCTCTCGTTCTGTCAAGTGTCAAATTCCCCCTCCTCTAGGGGAGAACGTACTTGTGATATGACCGACCCAAGGAGCAAGATCCTATGTCAATTTCCCATAGGTTGCCCCACCCCCTAGGTGCATAATTCTTTGCTAACACTTTCCTCCAGGGGGAAATCGTGCTTTCCCCCGTAGAGTGAGGTTGGTGAGTCACATGTTTTTTCCTAGATGAAACAAAAGTTTTCTTGGACTCGGTTTCCTTGGCAAAGAAACATAAATTAAAGCAAAGAAAAAAAATGAAATGAAAGAGAAAGAGAAGAGAGACAAAAAGAAAGAAGGAAAGAAAGAAACTGAAAAAAGAAAGAGAGAGAGAAAGAAAGAAAGAAAGAAGAAAAAAAGAGAAAGAAAGAAAAATTTAATCAACACCTTTTTCAAAACAGGCGCTAGTCGTATTAAGTAGGACAGACAAAACAGTGCATTAAATTGTCAAAAAATTAGATTCGATGATGATAATTTCTCATTTCTTGCGTGGGCACATATTATTTATCATTAATGTGCGTCTTTTTTTGTCTTTCATTCTAGTTATGCTGATGAAAACACTGAGGTAGAGAGTACGCCAAAGGTAATTTACTCACCTTAGTTTGATTCCTAAATAGACATTCACCTTTTTTCTTAGGAATAGTACTTGGGCAAGGGCGCTGGGGTTTCTGGCTGAGGTGGAGGGAAGGGGGACACGAGGCAAATTTACCTCAACAGATCATCCCCCCCCATAATACATGCAGTACTCGATGGGAGTGGGGTCACAGGAACCCTAGACTGCCCTGGGTGTATTTATGCTCGTGCCATACGTATCCAGAACTGGAAAAAAACTTGTTCTATGGGCGCGTGCTGCTGTTTTTCCCTATTTTACTCCACATTCCTACTTATTCATTATCATTGTCCTACTTCATTTCTTGAAAATTGTCGCGAAAACACTTTGATATTGACGAACGCATCATCAGTGACGGCCATGTTGGTGGCCTAGACAAAAGGACCTAATGAGAAATCTTTTAATGAATACCACCAACGTGGCCGCGATGACGTAACGTGAAAACAGAGAATAGACTGAGATGGAGCTAAATATCAGCAACGTGAATCATTAAATCGGGGAAAATGTCAAGTACAATAAGGAAGGCCTGCTTATAATAGGTATTTTAGACAGCTATAATAAGTTTTGCTTACGTTTGTTGAACAGCAACTCTGGGATGATGCAGAGGGGCAAACTACATCCAAGAGTGATGACGAAGACGACTACGATAGCAGGAAACCTCATGTTGATGTAGATGAAGTGCACCGTATGACAGAAGAGGAAGCACGCTGGGAAAAAGTCGGCCATTTTCAGCCTGGAAAAATCAACACCTCAGTCTTTGAGAGTAAGTCCTTCTCCTTGAAATAGTTCATGTCTAAATTATTTCAGAAAGAAAGAGTTACAAAAGTTACGGACACAAGAAAAGATGTATATGCATATTCATAGTAGGGACCCACGGGAGAACCCTCCACACCACCCCTCCCCTCCCCCACTCCCCTCAAATTTGATTATGACATGCGTTATGAGTCACCTTATGATGAAGAAAATCTTCCAGATGACTGTGTAAGCTAGATTATTCGAACTTTTCACTGACTTGCGTAACTGACTTTGATTATTCTTTTGCAGCCCGTAAGAAAGCTGATAAGAGTGAACCAGCTGGTTCGCCCGGAATCCAAAGAGGTGAAAAAAGCCGTTATGAACAGATCAAGAAAATCCAGAGGACTGATTCTAAAAAAGAACTGTTGGTGCCTAAGAAAGTTGTCTTAAAAACTGATAGACATGAAGATTTCCAGGAAGAGGTACGTCCTCTATATTCTAGTTGTTTTGTGCGGTGTGCGTGATTAACTGAGTTTCTGGGAAATTTTCGGAGATGTATAATTTTTAATTTTCATACAGGATGAGCCTGAACGCCCACATGTCGGCAAGATCGAAGCACCATTATTCCATGGGACAGAGTCTGAAGATGAACGACAAAGACGAGAAAGAGAAGCTAGGAATCGCCGTGAAATGGAAGAAATCCAAAGAGAAAGAGAAGAAGAAAGACGACGACAAGAAAGAGAGAATCTCGAATCGAAGACCGGCCTCAATGAATTTGAAGACGACGAATTTGATGCAAAAGTCAAATCTAAAGATGTCCGTAAAATCGATATTACTAAGTTTGGGGATTTCCAGAAGAGTTCCGGAGCCACTGATGTAAAGCCTGCATCAAGGCAGTCAACCAAACGAATTGCCGAATCCCACCGTGAAGAAAAAGTCACAAAGACCACATATCGTAGAGAGGACGACGATTATGACATCCAGGTAAGACATAGGTCAGTAGGAAAGTTAAGCATGGACTCAAGTCCTTTCATACAACGAGACACGTCCGTTAAAGAGACTTGTCAGCCACGTAAAGTCCAAGAACAGACTCTATCTAAAAGCGAAAATATTGTAATCCAGGAAAGTCCTATGGAAATGGCTTCTCCCGGCGAAGAGGAGTTCGATAATATGACTCGTGCTCGAAGTGTTAAAAAACTAGACGTGAGTCGATTTCCATTTTCTTGTGATGATAACTATGATAAAGCACCGAGACAGGACAACCGTCAAGTGGCTGATAATAAAGTACTTAAATACGATAAAAAAGATAAATCCCAAGATAAAATGCCTCTTGTGGAGGAGAGGAGAAAAGAGCGGGAAAGGGAAAAGAGGGAATGGGAAGAACAGCTTAAACGAGAGCGGGATGAAATAGAACAAATAAAAAAAGCACACGATAAAACATTCCAGGATAACTTTAAGGGTGGTGATGAAATTGATACTAACGATTATGAAACAGAAACTAGAAACGTAAGAAAGCTGGACCTGAGTATGTTCTCTAAGTTCCAACAGGGGGATGCAGCTCGCGAGAAGCCGGTACGAAAGACCAGCGATAAGGACAGTAAACGAGGTTACGTTCAAAAGGATGAAATAGTAGTAGCGCAGACAACAAGAGAAGTTGAATCCGCTCCAGACTTTGGCTATGAAGAAGACGAGTATGAGATAAAGCGACGAAGTGTTGGAAAGCTGAATAAGGACTGGCTGTCGCAAGCACAAGAACAGGAAGCTCGAGATGCAGAACTTCGCCGAAAAGAATCCGAAATGGATCGAATTAAAAAAGAGCAGTACGAAATTGAGCAGCAGAGGATGGAAGAGAAGAGACGACGTGAGAATGAACGAGATGAATTCGAAGTCTCGCGAGATGAATCAGATTTGACCTCTGATAAACTCACAGTTAAAAAGTTAGACTCCAGCACAATGTCCCCATTTCTTAAAGGAGGACGCCCGGCACCAGTTAGCGGTGGGGGACCCACCCGAAAAAAGAACAAGGATGAAGTTAGACAAGAACGCAAGCTCGCTCGCAAAGAAGGCCGCACCAAGATGCAAACGCAAGAGACTCTGTACGCTCAGGAAACCGGAGAGGTTCAACAAAGCCCAGAATCTTTTGATGATCGTCCACAAGAAGTAGGAAGATTGAATACCGGAAAATATCTACAAATGATGGGCGAGGATATTAGTGATAAAGAACGACGCAAAAAGCTTCTTGAAGAGGAACGAATGAAGCGTGAACTCAAAGAAATGGAAAGGCAAAGAGAAGAAGATGAGAGAAGAAAAGAAATGGACAGAGATGACACTTCAAGTTCTTCATCTTCTGAAAAACCTCAAAATGTCAACAAACTTGATCTTGCACAGTTCTCACAATTCCAGCAGCAGGACAGAACTGCGGTACCCAAGAAACAACCCGCCAAACAGATAACACGCGAGACAAAGAAGGAAACACGAACTGAAATAATAGAAAAACAGACGGTGGACGAAGTGGAAAGTGAACCCTTTGTACCAGAGACTAGCGAAAGAGAATGGCTTGAAAAAGAAAGGAGCGAAGCTTTAATGTACGAGGAAAAGCGAAAGAGCGTTGGAAGGCTCGATGTCAATCGTTTGATACAAACGAGAACCGAAGAGGAGCAGGAACGACAATCTAAGATTAAAGAACTCGAACGACAAAGAATGATCACAGAGAGGGAAGAAATGGAGCGATTGAAAGCTGAAAAGAAAGGAAAAAAGACGACTGATATTTATTTTGAAGTATCTTCCGAGAGATCGCAGAAAGACAACAAGGCGCCTTTAGTTAAGAGTTCTGATTCTCAGCGTGATAGAGAAAGAGAAGAAGAATGGACAGTCGAAGAGAAGAGGAAAAGCGGCGTGGGAAGACTGAATGTCGATCAGTTTATGCAGTCCTTAAGCAAGGAAGAAGAAGAAAAGAATAGACGTAAATTAGAGCTCGAAAAGGAAAGAGTCCGAAGAGAAGCTGAAGAAAGAGAAAGGTTACAAATGGAGCAACAAGTGTCTTCGGAAAATATCAAAGTGTCAAGCGTTCAAGAAGTGCAGTCTGCTCCGGACGACGACCACCTATACGAACGTGGACGTAGAGAGGAAAGAGAAAGGGAAGAAGAGTTGACGGTCGAGGAGAAAAGGAAGAGTGTCGGACGACTTGATGTGAACAGGTTTGTTCAGTCAATAAACGAAGAAGCAGATGAAAAGAGGAGACGCAAAATTGAGCTTGAGAAAGAACGAATCCGACGTGAAAACGAAGAAAAAGAGCTGCTACGACTCGAGCAAGAACGAGAACACAGGGAACCGCACTTGACATCATCGCAAGAAACCTCTAAAAAGTATGTCATCGTTCATCGAGATACTGAAACTTCCGGCGAGCAGGGAGGCGAAAAAAAGGAGAAAGAAAAGTATTCAAGTCTTGAAAGAGAAAGAAAAGACGAAATGACTGTAGAAGAGAAGAGGAAAAGCGTTGGAAGATTAGATTTCAATCAGTACTTGCAATCACTGAGCCAAGAAGATGAGGAAAAAAGGAGGAGAAGGATCGAACTTGAGAGAGAAAGGCGCCGACGCGAGGAAGAAGAGAAAGAACTTTTAAGGTTAGAGCAAGAAAGGGGTAGGAGTGATGACGTCAGCCGATCGACTTCTTCTGCCACCTCCAAGTCCTCATACGAAAAGATCAGCCGAACAGTTGTCCAAGATGTGGAGAGTTCGCCATATGACCAACCTGACGACGCCCCCCAGCAGCCATCGAGGATAGACCAGGAGAGAGAAGAGGAGATGTCCGTTGAAGAGAAAAGAAAGAGCATTGGTAGACTTAATGTCAACCAGTTCTTCCAATCGTTAAACGAGGAGGAAGAAGAAAAACAAAGGCGGAGGATAGAGTTGGAAAGGGAGAGAATTAAACGCGAGAACGAAGAAAGGGAACTGCTACGAATGGAACAAGAAAGATCGAGAAATGACCGGTCTGTTGAACAAGTAAGCACAAGTGTAGTCGAGGAAGTACACTCTGCCCCTCCTGATGATATTTTATTCACAGAAAAAGACAAGAGATCGAGTCTAGAAAGAGACAGAGAGGAAGCAATGTCAGTGGAAGAGAAAAGAAAGAGTATTGGAAGGCTTGATGTCAACAGGTTCATGCAGTCCATCAGTGAAGAAGATAGAGAGAAACAACTGAAGAAAATAGAGCTTGAACGAGAGAGGCTGAGACGAGAAAAAGAAGAAAGAGAACTGGAAGAAAAGCAGTTGCGTCTGCGGGAAAGCTCTTCCTATTCGGAGCAGATCCAAATCCAAAGCAGCAGTGTTCAAGTTGTGCACTCTGCAGCTCCAATAGAATATGAAGACGGTGCAGACGAATCTTCGCAAGACCAAAAGGAAGTCGGAAGGCTAGACCTAGAGAAGTTTTCCCAACAGTTTAATGAAGAAGCAAGAGAAAGGAAGAGGCGCGTCCGAGAGCTTGAAATTGAAAGGTTGCGTTTGGAAAGAGAGGAAATGGAAGGCCGTGGCGGAAGTCAAACTGTAGAACACGAATCGTGGAGTACTGAGAGGCGAGAAACTACAGTTGTTGAAGAAAAACAAAAGTACAGGTAATAATAACTATTACTTTCAGTTATTAGCTAATTATTAGCATAGTGATAAATACTAGAAATACAATGCTTTAGAGTGGCATACCATGGAACATCCCACGCGTCACTTGTATTTTCTGTGTATACACGAGCCTTTTGGGCGAGTGTGTATACAAAGAAAATACAAGTGACAAGTGGGATATTCCATGGTGTGCCACGAGAAAACATTGCATAACTATTTTATCCCACACCATAGAAAATACAAATGCATGATGGGAAGGAAGAGTGGAATACGGACGAATATACAACGGCTTTCCTACATTCTGATTGGCTGTATTTTCTATGGTGTAAGATAAATAATAATGATGAACGTTAAGATGTTGGAGGGAACGTAAGTCTCTGCAGCACTGAGGGAGAGGAATGGTGCATTCTGGTCTAGATGCGGTGATTAAAAACTATTCAATACTGGTCATCGTCATGCCTTACAGGGGCGGATCCAGGACGTTTTCTAGGGGAGGGTGCACCTGTAAAAGGGGTACTATGCCAGTCCGAAGGGGATTTTTCTGTCTTTTGGGGAGTTTACACCCGTAGTATTTGCCAGCGAAAGGGGCACAATAGTAGTGTGGAAGGGGATTTTCCTGTCTTTAGGGGGTGTACACCCCCAACACATTCCCCCATGTTTTCATCCTTGCTTGAAATATGTTTTGCTATTATATACCAGTAACAGGCACATTTACCAAGGAATTCTAAGCAATGGAAATCGAAGAAATAAAGGGAAAATTTCTCCGGTCAATGATAATGATAATGTTATTCACTTTATCACGTGGTATATTATATCAGTCGAAAAACAATCAGCCATGACTCAAAGATGTGCCATTAATTAATTCCTTCATATTTTATCCAGGGGCGATGACGTCGATAGAAGATCTGAAGGCCACACTGACTCTATAAAAGTAAGTCATTTCGGGATATGTCAGTTAGGTCAACTTATTTAACTCAAATTGTCATTGACTCGCATCGTCCTCATTACTTTGTGATCCTTCTAAAAGAACCCTCCGCCTCCTCATTGTCTTGTTAGTATCATCATCATCATCGTCGTCGTCGTCGTCATAGTAATAAAACTTATGATAGTCTAGAATTCTCCTCAGGCAACCCTATTGCAGTTCTTTAGGATGTACGTCGGGAAGCCTGGGTCGATCGCGGCTCTCATTCCAGGACCATGCACATTGACAACCCCACAGGAATTCCAGTCCCAAATACAGCCTTTTTATTGTTGTTGTTGTTGTTGTGTTATTTATTTCAGAGTGACGAATCATCCGACAGTGACAAACCCGTACCAAAGAGGCTGGACCTCAGCAAATTTTCAGCCTTTCAAAGTGGATATGGCAAGCGTCAAACGAAAGATGACACGGCCGTCAAGCGTCGGGAGAAATCTGGAGCAGAGAGTAAAGCAAGACCAAAGAGTATCGCGGGCTCGTCTTTTGGAGGCGTTGCCAATGGAGATTCTAGATCTGGAGACAGGGTATACCGAATAATACACTAGATATAGAATCGATAAACAAATTAAACTGATTTAGAATTATCAAGTTGATATAACAGAAATAAGTAATAGGGGCCCCATAGTGCCTTACCTTAATAGATAAATTAGATATTTGACATCAAAAACGCTAAGCACAAGTACACCTTTCGTTCAAGTAGTTTGTTAACTCCGTCTGTTAAGATAATCCAATCCAAAGATTTAAAATCGTTTATTTCACAATTCCATAAAATGTGCCTTTACTGCCATTGCATTCTTAATTCGTCAGACATATTCTTTGCGAATGGCGTCCAAAATCTAAATTTTCAGGCAATTAAAAATAGCAAACTGGTGATTGAAATTGGAATACTAGCCCAGCTTCAAAACTGTTTCAACTGTCAATGCAGTTTCTAGTAGATTTTGAGTTTTCTGAATTTCAGAGATAACTGAAATATTGAATGCGTTTGGTTTACAATTTGATCTTTTTTCCAATTCAGGCTTTGCATTTCAATTTGGATAAACAATCTATTGAAGAATGTTCTAAATTATCTGCACAAAAATTCTAGGTCGTGAAAACAGACTTAAAAAATAACACTGCAAACAATTTAAATTCAAAAAAAGGAAAAACAAATGATAGGAAAATTAAAATAACAGATGAAAAAAGATAATGTATTTGTAGGTTAAATATTTAATGGATTACAGTTATGATCAACACAGTCGTTTGTCTTTATTAACTAATAGGCTTATTACCCACAATCCATTTTTCCTCCAATGATCACGCACAAGGTCACATGACACCATAAAAATGTTAATGAAATTTGCATGCATTAGAAACTATGTAATACCTTTTTCTATTCAAATTTGTAATTGGTAAAAAGTAGAAGTTCGTTTTTGTAAAGGTTTTGTAGTTTGATATAAACATTGCACAAACTGATTTTTGGTCTGTTTATGTTATTAGTGTGTTTCTGATCTAAAAACCCTCGCTCGCTTTTTGCGCGAAAGTTTTTCGAATTTTTTCTCTTATACAAAATACTGCCTTGAAAGTATTGCATGCATCGACCGTATCCTCGAATGCGAACCATTTCATTACGGTCTCTCTAAGAGCGTGTTTACAAGAGGGCAGTTTTCTGTTTGGCCGTGTATATTGTTAATAATAGGACAATAAAATGACTTTTTGAGGGAATATTGATCTCGCTGCGCTCGGGTCGCAAATGACACTACGCGGGCGCAAGTAAACAATATTCCCTCAAAAAGTCATTTTATTGTCCTATTATCAAGACGGAGGTCTGTGTTACCTGCAGAAGTTGGCTGAGGCGGATTAACACAAACTCGAGGTCTTGACAATTTACGATATCGTGCGAAGAACGAGTTCAATAATTGTTTTACTATATATTTAGAAAATTTAGAAATTCTTTATGTTTTAATTTTACGAATCTCTCTTTTAAACATGCTAAATCTATTTTCTGCAAATGTTTCTGCAAATACATTTATCATTGGTCTCTGAGCCCTTGTCTTAATCACGCATCCAGTTATTCGAAAAGTCCGATGCAAAGGCCTGTTGAGCCGTAAACACTCGGGTTACATTCGGTTGTAGTGTTATTTTTTAATTGACATGAAAGACAATTGCCATCGTACGAGACAAAAAGTTGCGATTGCGATTGCAAGAACGCGACTGAACGCTTCCTGTTTGTAAGCTCCAAGAAAAGCGGGGCTTTGGCAACGGGACTGGACGAGAGAAGAAAAGGATTCTGGTAGTCATAGTATCATGATGTCACCATGGAAACAGCCCAATGAAATATCTTAAGGTTGGTTAGCTTCTCGTTGATTGTAATTATATTAACAAGCTTCAACGGTTTTTAATGCGAGGTAATCACTAGCGATGCGCAGAAGAATCAACGAAGTAACAACATTTCCATAAGAACGAAGGAAAAATGTCGAGAAATAGGATATGATTTTTTTTTGGGGGGGGGGGGGGGGATGCCAGATTTTTTTGCTTCCAGTTGCTTTCAATAATTGTAAAATAATCATGACATTGTGAAGTGTTAGCCTTTCAAAATTCGAATTAATCTTCTTACACTTGAGTTGGTAATTAAGGCGTGGGAACCGACAGACTCGGTTCTTTGGACGTCTCGGACAGAATCATCGTAGGTCTTCCATTACAATCGTATTTTCACTTGCACTTTTAATTCCATACAAAATTGTGCATAACATTTCCAAGCTCAAAAGCTTTGAAAATCAAGTTAGCTAACTCGTATACAATAACTTTTAATATTTCATAGTTCTTTTACAGCAATAAAACATTCTTTTTTGTATTTTTATGCCGATTTTTTTCCACAAAAACCATCAGATTTGTTAAAACTTGTACTGCGCACCAGAATCACATCATTCCTCCGGCTCAATTTTAAAGAGTTTGCTGAGTTTTCGAGCTTTGGAACACTGAGAGTTGTTCTGGACCATTTTAGTTGCAACTGAGCGATACTCTTAGAGATACTAATAAATACAAGGAATTTCGATTGCATTGATCTAAACGCAGGTAGCGATAAAACTAGATCAAGACAAAAACGCAGATACAACTTGAACAGCAATTCTGATGCGTCATAACATAGGATTGCTACAATAATTTCTAATAATGTGTCATCGTTGTGGTATAAATCAAAGTGTCAACGCTGAAAAAAATATTTGTACTCGATAAATAACAAACGACTATTACACGTCCTGACTTGCTTTTCTTCTCATATGCAATTTCAAGAACGCGTCACGTGAGAGAAATATTCGTGCGAAGACGACTATGTTTTTAAAATCTTAGCGTTCCTCCATTTTGGACCACGAAATCGAAAGAAACAAATCACGAAATACGTTTTCTCTAGCCAACATTCCAAATAGCTTAGTTATATAAAGCGTCATCGACAGTTCCTAAAATACGTGGACACTTAAAGAGGCAGTGATTTATTAGGGTCTATTATTCGCGATTGTCTTTTGATTTATTATACATCAATATATTGTCCCTCGCACTTGCTTTTGTATTCATAGTCACTTAAAAGTAATTAGACTTTCGAGACTCAAGAATGTGGCTAATATCTTTTAAATACCTTCACAGGTAATTTCAAGAACAAAAATTTTGGACTAAAATTCTACATTCAAGGATTCAAGACAATGCAGAATTCTGTAAGCTTCTTTGGAAATGTTTGAGGTTCAAATATCTGCTCGGATGCTGTAATTTACATCGTCTGTTTTTGCAGAAAGCTTTATTGTCATTTCTTTAACTCGTGTAGATTTTTTGACCCGGAGGCAAAAATCATTGGGATGATGCGTTCATCTTTACCCCCCAAAAAAACTATGCATCTTACCTTACAATTCAAGAATTTAACTTTTGCAAGGGTATGTCAAACCTCTTCAAAAGTTAACGATGTGTAATTAATCATAATTGGTTCACCTTGACAAGAAAGACCGTTCCAAGATCTGCGCATTCGTGTTGTATGTAAAGGAATGTTAAAAGAACCACTAGCCTCCATTGATCACGATATTTTATGACGTCGCATTTAATCTACAGAAACGTTTAGAGTTTTCGCGTACTTCTTAAATTATCCTAATTCTGAACCCCCTCCCTCACCCCATTATTTTACTCCTCGATATTCACCACCAATAAAATTGACAATTTTTGTGACTAAAACGTTTGCACATAAAACTTGGATTTGGTTTTGAATTGAGATTGTGTCACGAAGTTTGAAGCTAGAAGCTTCTGAAGAAACTGGTTGCCTTAAAATTCAAGTGAATGCCAGAATTATTTCAAGTCTCGTCGAGCTTAAGATACAACAATAGATAATCATTCATCGCAATTACTACAAATTCTACAAATATAATATCCCAATAAAAAGAATATTACTTTGCAGATAAATGTGGTACGATAACAATCCCGGTCCTACGAAACCAGAAAATCATAAATCGAGATTTTTAAATAAAGTACATAACATACTTTTGCACCTTGAATATTTTTGTATTGTGGTCATAGAAGCTCTTTTCATACGTTACCATGGCAATATACTGAGATTGATTTTAGAATTAAAGATTTTTTTATCTATACACCAAATTTTGTTTCAACGCAAGGGAAAAAACGGCTTATAAAGCATTTTAAAATAAGTTGTATGTATTCAATTCCAACGACAAGTAAAACATAAAATTTCTAGCAATGTCTTCCCTACCTAGTAATAATTATTTAATATAATTTTTTAGTTATAAATGATATGCAGAAGACTAGAAGGAATTTCTTTACCCCTTAACGTATTATCTAATTCGTTAGTGCTCGCTTGAATTTTAGATCGATCACGTATAGCTAGTATTATTTTATTGCTTCAATTAAATAACCCTTAATGACCAAAAGCTCAATGGAGTTCAAGAAAGAGGGCACGCATAGCGCTTGGAGATTCCAAGCATCAAAGGTAAATAAGACAAACGTTCGTAATTTAGAGGACAGTTTTTAATGTTGCAGAAGTCGAGTTCAGTTACTACTTTTTGGAATTGCTCTAGCCTATATAGCCTGAACCGAAATGGACGTCTGTTTTCTCAGGCTATACTACAGGACAGGTAAGCACGTACAATGAACTGCCAAGTCATCTGGAAAACTCTAAATCAACCAAGGTTGACTGCACTTTTAAAATGCTAATGTCTTCTCGATGCCTCCCACTTTTTCAATCATTTACAGACGCGATCTCGAACGTAGCTTGGCTCTACACGAAGACGCTGTTCTCAAGGGTGCAAGTCGGAGAAATCCAAAAAATAACTAAATGTAAGTACCGTTGGGTGTTTTTACGTGTGGTTTTAAACAATGAAGTCGTATTCGGAATCCCCGTTGAGTAACGCCAACTTTAAATACTTTCCTAAAGTTTTAGACATGGAGTCAGAATTTGATCTTCAAGAAAAATGTCTAAAATCTCGAGATTTCTAAAAAAAAAAACACTCACACCAACACACACAAGAATAGTCCTTTTATCAACATATGTTTTTCAGGTTAAATGCCAGTTAATCGAAGAAAAAGTAAATAAAGCCGATCGAGTTACTTTCTTATTTGTTTTGTCTAACTCATGGAAGAAATAATATTATATTGAGGGCTACTATAAAGGAACTTTGTAATTATCTTCAAAATCGACGATTCTGATATAAAGGTCGTTATTTCGATTAGTTTTTAAAATGTTTACATGAAACCGTGAAGGCAATTCTAGTACATTCCTAATTTGGCTTGAATTTAAAAAATATATTTGTGTAGGGAGAGGGTAGTGTCAAGGGTGATATAAAGATGATTCGTACACCTGTGCCAACAATTTGACCAGGAATCGTTTATTTCCAAAATTATTTACAATCTTAGTACAACTTGCACTTTTTAGCTTATTTAATGACGAATAGTAACACCTTGGTAATGTCCCTCTAGCAAAATCTTTTTACGATTCGTATTCTTCTAAGTGACGTAAGCGAACTTTCTGGACTTTTTTAACCAATTTATCAGACAAAAATTTCATTATTGCCAAAATGACAGAAACGTCTCGTGAAGATTTTCGGTATATTCTTACTCCACAAAGAAGTGTGCATTCCTTTGGAACAAAACTCAAGCGGAATAGAATAATATATATATCTATTTTATCCTCTTCTACACAGGTCTTCAAAGATTTCGCTTTGTTTTTATGATTAATGCTATTTCTTAGAAGAGCTAAGCTTGATTACCCATGCAAATCTAAACAATTTCGCTTAGCAAACGAAAACCAGAAGGAAGTACGTAATGTATTTTACTTATCCGACGTTTATGTAATAAGGTTTAAGTTTTTAGTTCTAGTGCGTTTTACATTTTTGCAAGAGTTTTGGATATGTAAGAATCAGAACCATCCATCACCTATCGTCCCATCCATAAGATTTGATATGTACAAGGCATTCGTCCAAAGCTAATGACTAAAGTCAAATCATAGATGCTTTATCATGTAATTATAAAGCACAGATGTTAAAAGAGGAATCCAGGACCACGGAAATCATGATTTTGCAGAAAATTCATTTTTCATCCACTTAATTTTCATTCTTTTTGTTGGTGTGGATGACAAGGGCTAAAAAAATTATAACATGATATAAATAGAAATCAATTATTTCTCGATTTTTTGCGCAAATTTTGGATGCTATCGAAATTGACCATGGGCAAAATTCTTGAGTTAAATTGACCACTACAAACTATGTTTTGGCTCGACTAATATTTTCAAAAAATAAATAAATAAAATAAATAAATAAATACAAATACAAATACAAATTTAAAAAAATAAATAAAAAAATAAAAAAATAAAACTTCTTAGTTTTATGTGCACATTATTATATGGCACGCGCTACTTCCGGTAAAATCGTGCGCTCTGATTGGTTCCTTGGCGGGCATTATTTTCCCGTAA
>JAADYU020071348.1:0-14559 GCA_011763375.2 Heteractis magnifica
TCTGACTAAATGACTTGGAGTTGCCGAGTCGCTTATGATGGATATCTGGCGTACTATTCTGAGTCACGCGTTTGACAATAAGAGGTAAATTCAAAGGATCAAGTTACAACATTACGTAGCGAATTTTGCGCCAATCACAATGTACCCCCTATCTCAAGGGCCACACACGCAGAGAGGGGTCCATTACATGACGGAGGTATAATTTCATAGACCTTTTACTGAAATTAGCAATTGGACAAAAACCGTTGTCAACACCATTTCAACGAGGGTGATAGCTCCCTCAAGTGTCACAGCGAGACATGCTAGAATGATTTGCGCGGTCAAAGACCCGTAGGAAAAGCTTAATTGCATCTAGTGGGGATTCATGCCAAGTACAATCGCAGGCGGTGTGCGAGATATGCAACAGCATTCGAATATCGTTCACTTTTCGATAGTCTGATATGTTGGGGCACTACGGCGGTTAAGTAGTACAGATATTTGCTGTTTTTTTAGGCTGAGCGCGTCCATTCCCGCAACACATGGTAGATAGAACAGCCGACATAAACGACTCCAACATATGGCTGCCAGTCAGTGCGAACAATTTTGCAGATCTGGCCTTTTATCAGACGAATAAATTCTGTAATACTCGATAGATACGATTCTCAAACACCTCGCTGCCTGCCAACCCTCCACCAAACACATGATAGCACCACAAATTGCCCAGCTTATTGATGTAACATTGAAGGTTGTGCGAAGAAAAACAACTCAAACAAAAGAAGTAAGGACTTCTGTGACACATTCCGCATCACAGAACATCATCTTTGTTGTCCCGTTTAAGGATCGTAGATTTTGAAAGGAAACAATTTGATCATAAGCACCCTTTTAAAGGGACTAATTTACAACAGAAAATGGGCTTGGAGTATTTGAATGAGATTGGAACACTTTTCTGTAATGTTAGATATTGGGCATAATAGAGATCCCGGGGGCGTGACCGGTCCTTATCGTACAGATAATGGAGCTATGGATTTACATAACTTAACGTCAGCATTGCCGATTCGCTGATTGAAGGATGAAAAGCTTGCGATCTTATCACCGACCGAACTAGCTGCATTCTCAACCGAAAATGAATCAATTAAAGTTACCACATCCAACTCCAGGCATCATTGCAGATTTTTATTTGCATCAAATTGATGTTGCATAGAACAAACCAAACGTACCCGGGAAAAAAATACAAAAATTGATTCGTGTATAAGTTTGCATGATATTTGTGTGCTAATTCTATTGATTACCGTCATAGACCCACAGGCCAAGGCACGTTTAGAGGTGGTATTAAGTCAATCAGCTTCAATTTAAAAAGAACTTTTGAAAGTCAATAAGATACTCATCTATTGAAATAAAAAAGTCCGTGCAAAGGGCTTCAAAATCGCATGATTCATCTAAAAAAATCTATTGGTAAGGTTGGACTTTGTAACAGCGTTGATGTAGAGGTGCGCTTTCTAAAAATAAGTTCACCGAAATACCATGCAAGCCAATCAGCTGAGCTTCAAATGATTCCTGAATGACAGCGTTGGAGAAAACTGACAAGCAAGGTCATGCGCGCTTTACAGATAATACATTATGACAAATAAGTCATACGAAGATTTATCGGCGAATGCGTTGCGCTTAATGATATCTAACAGCCCTTTAACAGGCGTTGTTGAATTCCTTTGCCCTCACGTATTTTGGATTTAGGATTTTTAATCGCGAGGTCAGTGCGGGTTTGGCTGGCTCGTAGAGTGGACCCTGTGGCCGGAGAGGTTCGCCACGCCCTCTACTTCAAACTCTTCGCGCCTGGCTATGATTAGGATGCACGTAAAGATTTCGTAGGTGTGTATGAGTAAGCCAAAAGAATAGACAATCGCTCTCAGAGGTCAAGAATCCTCTTCCCTAGTGAATGAGTACAGCGCAATGATTGGGGCAGCTTTTAAAGATACCTTCGTTATTCATAGATTGATAACCTTTTCAATCAGCCAGTTGCATCTCGGAAAAGGATGTTTGACATCGGTTTTTGCTTCGAACAGGATTGTGTTGATTCAATAGTTGTGCTCCTACGCGATATGCTAATGGAGATGATATGACAGCATCGGAGGAAATTCCTAATTTGCTGGTACGTTTAGCTTCCTATACACTTCCCACAACGAAACCGATGATTAAAAACAAAACTAGGTTGATATCAAAAACATCCGTCAACTTTTCAGTGCTGAGATAGATTGAAAGATGATAATCAATGACTGTATAGAAATGGTCACAAACTGATCCACATATTTTCGTCCTAGCCCAAATAACTTAAAGAGATGACTCAAGAAAAACTTCCTTGTCTCTCAAAGGAAAAGCGTAAGAGAAAATACTTGAGGAGACGAAATCTGAAGTGGTTTGATTTTGGTTGGTGAGGAGATCAAACAAGGCGTGATGAACTAAACGGGAGGTGAACGGGAGGGATGTGAATGGAAGGGAAGCGGAAAACACGTCAGTAACGGAAAGATTAAGCGCGGGAAAGTGAACGGGACACGAAAGACTCGTTTTAACGAGTAACAAATAACGACAAAAAAAGGAAAAGAGAAAAGAAAATGAAAAGAAGACAGAGAAAAAAAGAAGACAGAGTGAAAAAGAGAAAGAAAAAAGAGAAAGAACTGAAACTGAAAACGAGATTTTCTGGGACAATGAAATTGAGAGCTAAAAGAAATAGTAGCTTTTTACGACTTGATGAGAGAAGCGGCTGCTCTCCTTTACTTTTTGAGAAGAGAAAAAGAAAAAAGAAAAAAACATTGAAAAGTATACATTTTATTGCGAATTGACACTAAATTCTCTGCCCCAAGTACTTGATCTTAAAAATCAGTCAATGAACTCCACGTTATTTGATAAGCTATTGAACAATGTCAGCTATCACGAGTTGTTTTGGCTCTGGAGGTAACGGGGTCGGCCAACCCCTTTTTTGTGGGTAAAAAAAGCAGCTGGAACTATGAAAAACAAGTGTTAATGGCTTCTGTTTAATGGATGATGTGGCAATAACTTTATAAATAATCAGCCCAAATATCGTCGAAAAATTATTAAGTTGCACATCACATACAACTTACTAACATGCCAGTCCAAACACTTTCGTTAAAAGTAAAATATTTATAGTAATTATTTATTTTTCTCAAGTTAGCTCATCACCTAACTATACCTAAAAACGATTCTCTTATGAAATGATACATTTTTAGTTTTAAAACTCAAGACAATTTCCCACAATTTTCTATGAACTAATTCACCATTTTAAAGGTCAAAACGAACTGTCACTTATACCGCAAATATTTGTACAAAATGATAGGTAAACTTTTTTGATTTACCTTCGATCTATTTGAGCAAGAATATTTACTATGACCTCGATTACATTTACAAAGTAAAGCTCTACAACTACAAACACTCGGAATACTAGTAAAACCTTTGAAAACTCGATTACATAACGCGCACTGATATTCCTCTTCTCTCGTGAGTTTCGCCTCATCTTTAAACTCCTTCATACTGAAATTTAATTCTTAACATTTGCGTTGCCAGAATCTAGGGATAAAATAGATAAGCCCTGTCATTTACAGTGACAAATTTCTAATCCCTTTACGAATGTACCTAGAAAGTTTGAATTTAGAGACAATCTTGCACGGGGCCGAGCTATGGGTGACTCATGACGCACGACTGAAGCGCGCGCAAACCAGGAGCGAACTGTTTATTTCAGTGGCCACGTTTTCAAAATCAAGATCTTCAAGAAAGAAAAGCACTTGGAGCTTTCAATAAGAGATACAAGTACTAAATAAAAATAACAAAGTTGAATCGATTGATTCGCAGAACTCGCAGGATTACAGATTAATTGTGAACTATCGACCTTGGGTTTTCGCCCGGCACAACCAGACTTCAGCCAAAATGACAGCTACCCAACTAGGCTCAGCTGTAATCGCATTTGAAACCTTATAAACTTCTTAGAGATTTGGATCCTTTGAGAAACTGCATGCAAGGATAATAAAGGATTTTCAATTTGAAGCTTTTTTTTACTCGTCGGATTGTAAAGACATGCTGAGAAGGTTGCGTTTTAAGTTCCGTCGACTTCTACTGCGAAAACAATCGATATGGCCACAAAATCGAAATGATACAATCTGGAGCGAGACTTTAAACTTTAGCAAAGTCACCAAGAAAAAGTGGGTCAACATTTTGTGTGTAAGCGTGGAATAAATAAATCATTTTAGATGTAACAGCAAACAAGTTAAAGCTCAATATGCTTTGAGCGCTAGCGCCTATGATGAAGTGTGCTGGTTAGAGGTCCAATCCTTGGAGTCCAGGCACGGCTTGACAAGCAACAATGTCAAACTGAATAAATCGTCTACCATAAAGAAAATTATTCTTTACAACGCTTTATTATCCTAGTAAATGCTTATACGAAGATAGTGGCATTCTTACCTCAGATTGGAGTCCATCTTGCGGTTTTCAAAGGTTATCGATTGTGCCAAAATTGGCAAATCTTTTCTCTTTAGTCCAACCTTGTTTTGGAAGAAAAAAAAATATTAGAAACACTAGGAAGAATTTATTTGTTGGACAAAATGCCATGAGCTGTCTTTTATCTATGTCTAAGAACTATTGTCTAAGAACTTCAAAAACAAGTAGTTTTGCAGTGCGCAGTGAGCGAAAGTCTTTGTTACGAAATAAAACAACATTATCATCATTACAGGTTGTTTTTGACAACTTTTAGTGAACCAATAAACAATACTTTCTTCAAGAACACAGGGTTCAACAAGTCTTTGTTTCCTTGTTTTGCTTTACTTTAAAATTCGGCTCTTGAGAAGGTTGAGCTGCACGCGTAACCTTGTTATGGCTAGGAAGGGAGCAGTCTACAAGCAAGTGTTTACTGGAGTTACAAGCTTTCGAAGGTTGGGATATTTTTGAGAAAAATCGGTAGGAACTCGTGAGCAACATTTTAAGAACTTTATGGTGAAAAACAGAAAAAACGCGACTAAAAGTGGCAAGAAAAATATCTTATTTATACTTTTAGCAGGAATACAAATCCTTACTGAGACGTTTTCCAAAACACAATGGCGCTATGCCAAAATTTTGGGTTCAAAGAAACTTGTATATTGTTTTGAACGGATATCCGAAACTTAGTTTATATAACGCACCACGTCTAAGATAAAAAAATGACGCATTCGGAAACTCTATAAAATTCTTTTGAGAGAGCTTCGTGTTTATAGCATGGATCGTGTTTTTCAGTGGCAAAAATACATAATTTTTGAGTTAAACTCAAATTCTAGAGAATAGTTTAGGGCAGTTTTTGAAGCGGTTTTGAAGGATAAATTTCGGCAAATACTTTAGTATAATAACTGATCATCGCTAATGAAAAGCACATTACAAAGTATAGCCATAATAAGAAGTCTAAGATGTAAATGATGATTAGAGCGGAAGTATCCGTTGACAAAACAAGTTGGGGAAAACACTCGTAGAGCTTGAAGGGCTTATGATTGCTAAGGAATGCAAATGAGTTTGTGGCGCAGTACGATGCAAACACAAAAAGTTATAGCTTAAAAGCCTTTCGTTTAGCAAAAAATGCAGAAATTCGTGGGAAAAGACGCAGGAAACGTTCCCACGGTGTTTGTCCGAGTTTTAGAGCAGAACAAAGACCAAAGTCTTTGAAAAATGAGCAAATATTGACTTAACAACTTAAAGTCAATTAGGAGAAAACAATTACATTTAAAAGAATTTACTAAACACAATTGAAGTACAAAGTCTACAAGCGTAAATGATTGAAATGCTTAGCTTTGATTCGATAAAAGTATTGCAAAAACCACTACAATCCGATTTCAAGGAATCAATAAGATTCTAAAGGGATGTATAAAGGGAACTTTACTTGTTTGAAACATTTTTATTGTGTATGAATTCTGTTTCTAAGTTAATGTAAGTGAACATGGTTTGTTTTGAAGTTCTTGAACATAGACAAACATACAACACAGAAAATGAACATCAATTTCATTCCTCTTTGGACCTTGAAAGCCTTGTCAATAAAGATGACATTTGCCGTGGGAAAGTTTCGAAAGAACTAAAAATTTATGCATAAAAGTACTCTAAAACCTAAGTATCCTCCAGTGACAAAAGCGGAGAGATCGAAAGTACAACAGCCCATGCACTTCCGAGTTCTCGAAAATGATGCATGAAGGCGAGGCTACGTGCGAAATCACACTTTGTGACGCGAAACGACTGACTTGTTCTGTTGTGACTCTTTTCTATATGACTTGTTCGTGGTTCACTCTTAAAAACGTTTGAGCTACAGAAAAAGTCAAATGTCAGTCGTTTCACGCCACCAAGCGTGATTTCGCACGAAGCCTCGCCTCCATACATCATTTTCGAGAACTCAGTTGTCTTAGTGCGCATGACTGAAGTGCGAGTGGTGACAAAACGTGTGCATAAATCAGGTACTTACTAGTACATTTATGTATGCTGTCACGTGGAAAATCTTGACGCGGAGTGTTCAGTGCTTGCTGAACCCACGCGAGAAGAAACGTTTGAGTGTAATTCATAAAGCGCCGCTACAATGAATGAATGATCTGGTGGTGAAATGGTGGAAGGCGAAATGGAAAGCACTGATTAGCAGTGTCGATTAAAAAAAGAAACTGTATGATACATTAAAACTGTGGAAACGTTGGGCTAGGATGAATGTTTAACAAAAGGTACATTTATATACTGTAGAGAGAGGCTGGAGGAAGTTTGTGCAATAGTGCAATAGTGCAATAGTCCCAAGATATAGTTGAGTTAGTCCAGTACTAGCTTAAGCCCTGATTTCAGTATCGTGTACTGAGCTATGTACTAATCTGATACAATGGACTTTGGGATTACTAAACAATAAAGCAAAGAAGAGTTGCTGATTAAATATAGTATAATTTACACAACAACACCAAGAAGAAACTACTACGGTAATGAAATCGAGGCTTTGGCTAGTACTGGACTCACTCAACTATATCTTGGGAAAGGTAAAGGAAAGTTCTTGGTGAAACCGTCCGCTGTCCTCTGCTGGCCTTTGGTAAGTATATGACTCTTCGCCAAAAAACAAAATCCCGCACATAAAAAAAAAGATCAAGAAAAGGTGTACCCTTGACGTTCAAACTACAGGCTGAGTGTCTCAACAAGAATCATTTTATTACACTGAATCTCACTTCTAAAAACCAATCTTTTTCTGCAAAATTTTGAAGGTTATCATGGTAATTCAGCGGTTATTATGCGCGCGCATGCTTTGAACGCCTGGTTTATGACATAATATCTTCAAAAGGAAGTCGGTGATTTCTATTTCTGAAACTACTTTATTAATATCAAACTTTACAGGAAAAATCTATCACTTCAAAATCGGCATATTTTGTGCATAATTGGAATAGAATTTTACGCGAACGCGAACGCTACAAGTCCACACTTGTAGCCAAAGAACAATCCAAAATCCCAGTTTTAAACATAAGTTTAAGGTTTAGCAACTACTGAATCATTTTCTAGACTTCTGTGAAAAACGGGGACGATCAATTGATTTTTCAGTAAAATGTGGCTTCTTTTTGTTAGCTTTTCAGGTTTGCATTATTCGCGCGTTTTACTGACCTCAAAAAGGGTGAACTTCCACGCAATCTGATGGCTAAACGAAGTAAGTGACCCCCATTTTTTATTTGCTCATTTTACTTCTATATGATGCAGTTTCATCAAACAAAATTTTTAAAAAAATCTGACGATGGCATCTTTTGCCCATGAACGTCCTCAAAGGGAGAAAACGAGACAAAAAGAAAGGGAAAGAAAGAAAGGGAAAGAAAGGGAAAGAAAGAAAGAAAGAAAGAAAGAAAAAAAAAGAAAGAAAGAAAGAAAAAAGAAAGGAAGGAAGGAAGGAAGGACCAATCAAATAAGAAAAATGGAGACGACGAATCCAAACGCTGTCGTGCAAAAAGTCCTAAAACTGAGCAGTGAAATAATCAGCTACTTGCAAACCAGACAACGAATAAGGCTGACAGACTACTAAGCAAGCAATGAGAAAGAAAATTGAAAAATTAAGCAACAAAAAAAATAGAACTTAGGCAAAACCGTCGTAAAGTTGGCAGACCAGAAAACTGGAAACAAATGTGGCAGAATATATATAGTTTAATAAGAACTGAATAAATGGGCAAATACAAGCCTGCAATAACTTTTTCTCTAAGCCTGTCATCTGTCAGGCCATGTACAGGGTTTGACCTGATGTGCCGCTGGTCTGGTCGGACAAAAAGATATTTCCCACTTTGAAGATTTGATAAACGATCATGTCCGGCCAGACCGAGCGTTCGCCAGTCAAAACCTCAAATTTACCAGACAAATGTCTGATGACTGGTGCTAATTTGCAGACTTGCAAATATAAAACAGAAGGAGAGCGAATAGAGTTTGTTAAGTAAATCAGGAAGTGAAAAAAGAAAAAAACGGAAGTGAAGTGGTTCGCAACTAAAAAAATAACTGTGAAATGATTTGCAGACGTTAACTCTGAAATGATCTATCCTAACCCGTATGCCTGTTTAGTGTTTTAGGAAATATGAAAGATCGTACAGATAATCTCAAAGCTAAAAAATGTAAGAAGACCTTAAGAAGACGTAGATGACAAAGATTAGGAATTAATTTGACGGTGGATAAGGCAATGGATACTTTCAAAAAGCCAGAGGCGATGATCGAGTTGAGCGAAAAAAAACATGAACCGTTAGAAAGAAAATTTTGCGAAAAAATCTTTAGCAATATCACACTTAGAATAAATGAATTTATGGTTCAAATATGATGTTTTGGATTTAGGAGTTTGTTTTGGTGTTGTCTCGGGAGAAAACCTGAAAAACTGCAGTGTTTCAAGTACATTTTTTCATTTTTAACTCGTGAATCCACAGATTACTACTTCTTCAAGAAGTCTTCTTCTTCCCTTCTTCCTATTCCTATTCCTATTCCTATTATTATTATTATTATTATTATTATTATTTGTTTGTTTGTTTGTTTCTAGCCCGACATGATGGGTAATTATTATTTAGCAAACTGTGTGTGACACCTTACAAAGCGAGCAATAAAACTAAAGAAATCTTGCATTGTCTTGTCAAAGTAAAATAGAAACCACACAGTAGCTTAATAGCGATTACTGACACACGGCCGTCGCTAGCTGAGAAAAAAGGGTCGGTGTAGTTCACGAATTGTGAAGACTAATGACTCTAGAATAGCCAAATATTCAAAAGCCTATTTGGGGAATTCCTGAAGGAATAAAGTCTCTAAGGAGCCAGGAATTTACTACTTTAATTCTAGTTTATCCCCAGCATGCATGAAAGTCATTTAGAAGATTCCAAAGGCTTCGCTATTTGAAACATTAGACGACATACCACCGGTGAGAGCGTTGTAATCTGTGTAATTCACGAACAAGATTCAGGCCCGAGGCTTTTTTATGTTAACAAGCCGTAGCAGTGATCTCAAATTAACGACTATTTACTTTACTAATTGCCTACTCGCGAGTTTAAGAGTTTCAAAACAAACGCGAGCGTTATGAAAACAAATCATGATTGTCGATAAAGCACCCTGCTTGCCAAGCGACTCAGGATTATGTATCACTGTCATTGGCATACTGATTTACCGGATATCTAAAGGTATCCCCTCGAGGTATTTTCGAACAGCTCCTTTTCGCGTGTTGAAAATCTGACGGAGAGATTTGTGAGTCAGTCTGCTTGATAATGATTTTCTAATCGGTCTGTCAACGGTTATCGACATTGAAGAAATGAAAATTCTTTATATCATGTATGGTTAAGAAGTATTCCAAATTAAGAACACAAGGACCAGAGCAGTGGGGAAAAAAACGATGCTTTTCTGTCCACTTTCTTGAGCTTAGATTATACTTTGCACTCCGTATGTCATTAAGGATTAATCTATTTTAACGATTCGATTTTGAGTTTTGCTGTTTTTTTCTGACAAGGAAAAATTGCTCGCGCGTATGGAGTAAAATGAAATCTTTTTTCTTGACAAGCAAAAGCTGGCATACCAGCTTTTCCTTGACAGGGAAAAATTTTTAGGATGAAATTTGCTCGTGTAGACGGACAACAAGAAAAATGTCGCAAGGAATATTAATGAGATTAGTTCTCAGCCTGTTACTTTTACAGTGTGACTACTCCAACCAAGGCCACCCAAACAAATTTTCAGATAAATTTTCAATGTTCATTTTTGACACTGAACGACAGGTTTGTTGCAAGTTTCTACAGCATACGATGCTTCTTGTTCAATTTCAACATAATTCGTACACAAACAAAGCAAATTCTGTGCTTTTTCAGCGAAATTTCAAACATTTGTAGAGATTCTATTGTTTATATAATCAATCGTGATTGGATAATTTACATGAACATTTGTTTGGGTGGCCTTGGTTGGAGTAGTCACACTGTAAACTGATCAAAACTTGTCAAGGAAAACTTGTTCATCAACTACACGAGCAAAAAAAACCTTGTCAAGAGAAAATTGACAAAGAAAACTGACTTGCTCATCGTCTACACGAGCAATGAAGTTGTACTTGTCAAAGAAAACTTCCTCGTGTAGATGCCGCTTTAGTCACCTGTGTCCTATAATTTTAACCAATTTTAGTTTTGTTCGATTTTAGCCGATGAAGCCAATTTTGATATGACATAACGAACACGTCACGTTTATTACAATACTTTGACCATTAGAGCGGCTTTCGTATGACTGTAAAAAAGCAACGGTACAGAGATGCCGTGCCATGACCGTGATGGTGACGTGTTTCATTGGATGAGAATTCAGCTCGCGCGCTGTGATTGGTTCAATTCCGTACCGTGACAGCGCCTCGTACCGTGACGTTTCAAAGTCATACGAAAACTGCTCTGTTACACGAGTCACGCAAACAATCACGCATTCAATGCACAGGCGTTCACAATAATTATGACTGATGATCACGTATTTGTCGCAAAAACTTTGTTTGACGATAACTTCACGAGGATTTACTCAAGCCAATTTGTATTTTTGAGAACAATTTATTTAATGTGTGGTAAATTGGAATTGCACTGAGTGCGTGTATCAATGTTAGGCCTGAGAGTAAAGGTGATGTTAGACGATTCGCAAATGATTTTTCGAGCAACAATAGCATGCGGGACAATTTTCCACGCCCGCGTTGCGGGTTTTTGACAGCGTCTTCAAAAACTTGCAACATTGTTGCGCGAAAAATCGTCGTCGCGAATCGTCTCGTGTAAAAACATCACCTTAAGGAAAGTGGGGCAGGCATGTCCTGCACACCATTAAAAGGTTAAAATTCCCCACGCTGTGGGGAAAAATGAGTCAAATTTGGTCAAATTTCCCCACCTGGGGCAGCCATTTTACCCATTCCAAAAATAAATCAACGCTCAAGTTAAAATGCCGTACCCTGGGACAAACCAAGAGATAAAATCCCCCGGGGTGGGGATACCAAGAGCGAACAAATGCCCCACATATACCCGACCCCCTTCTCGGGCTTAACAATGAATGAATTCATCGTTAAACCAAAAAATTCTCTCAATGAGATTTGACAAAACCAATGTGACTAATGCCAAGCCATGCCGGTCTATGTTCAGCATGAACTTCCATTAAATTTTGACTGAAAAACAAAAATTAATCAAAATTGCCTTTGCTTACTTGTTTTCCAATGAAACATACGACTGACACACAAGAACTGTATAAATCTTCATCACAGTGCCATCTTCAGGACCATTTACACGTTGCAAGAAAGAAAATGCGAAACTTCTTGACAAGCTGCCATTTTTCAGGGTCAAATTAAACGCGTCAATAAATCCAGGATTAAATCCAAATAATGCATCTCTTTTTCGCCTAAATTAACATAGATATTAAGTTGAAGACTTAATAGACCGAATACAAGAAAGATAAGTAGATTCAAAGCCTTCGATCATGTCAAACTTTGATAAAAATATTTACCTCTTGCAGAGCTTGAAGGAAAGTTGTAGACCTCAAGGAACAGGTGTCTATGGGATCCCTGTTTTATACCAGTTCTCCTTAGTCATACCTGCAACAGGAAGCCCAAACACACCTGTCACTGTAATAACACAACCGATTTTTAAATAGACAAAAAAAAAAACATGAAAATTTTCCTGAATATTTATGTCAAATACTCATGTGTAGTTACTAGTAAAAAAGCTTGTTCTATAACGCGTCAATAAATCCAGAATTAATTCCAAATCATTGATCCTTTTGCCTAAATTAACATAGATACATAACTGAAGACTTGATATAATAGACGAAACATAAAAGAGATAAACAGAATCAAAGCCTTAGATCCGGTCGGCTAGATCTTGTCTTAACTTTGAACAAATTTGAATGAACAGGTGTCGGTGTCTATGGGATCCCTATGGTATACCAGTTCTCCTCAGTCATACCTGCAACAGGAAGCCCAAACACAGCTGTCACTGTAACACAACACAACTAATTTGCCAAACAGAAGGAAAAAACTTGAACATTTTCCTGAATATTCATGTCAACTACAGTTAAAAAAAGAAGTCTTTGTTCTATAACTACCACTTGGCTTCACCTGTGGGCCATTCCATTTAATATCCACTTTATTTTTTCGGAGTTTTGGTGGTTACCATGAGTGAAAAAGTTTGTTTTATTTTGGGCTTGTTTTTACTCCCATTCAGTTATGGCGAAGAAGATGTGTTTAAAAACATCGAATTTCCTCCAAAATTTCAACCCTCTACGGACCCAAACCATCCAGCTGGTCACCTAAAGCCTTTTGGTTACCAAAAACCACCAAATGGCCCCGTCGTTGAATACGACAAGCCGCTCAGACCTGAGAGGTTTTGGAAAGAACATGTGAGTAAAAACCTTCCTCTGGTCTTCAGAGGAGGAATTTCTGAGTCTCCAGCCTTGACTAGATGGACTGATTCCTACATCAAGGAGAAGTATGGCGATCTAGATGTTTTAATTGAGAAGAAGAAGGAAAATCGTACGCATGGGATGACCAGTCGCATGTTGCTTGGAGATTTTATTGACTTGTACAAGAAGGAAGATATTTATGTGGTTACTGTGATGCCTGATCCCATGAGAGAAGAAGTTCAGGTAGAGTAGAGGATATTTAACGATTATATTACCTTTTAATTGAGAATAATAATAGCCATCACTTTACAGGTAAAGAGAAAATTCTTACCCTTATAAATTAAGCATATGATTTGTAAGTCGCCGTTAATGACATTCAATTTGAGAAGATTTAAAATTGAATGGAGGATTCATATTTAAGTAACCAAGACAACAGGATTATAACATTTAAATCTAAGCCTGAGGGAGCAACTCTCATAATAAGGGGGCATCAAGGGTGCTCATTAGAAATTTTGAAAATGACCCCTTAAAGGTACCTGAGTCTTGTCCTGGTGGGCATGGCAACAAAGGGTTTTTAGCCCTAGTGGTACCATATCTATTAAACAAAAGTTTCTAAAATTTAAAGGTAGTAAAGATATTGCCTTGAAAAAGTTTAAAAAGCCCCCTTAGGGACTGTTCATTTTTTATCATTCTTTGTTTTGAAAGAAAAAGAAAGAATTCTGTAATGGGGAATTCTCAAAAATCAATGAAGTTTATTTTAGGACGTTCCCTATTACAGAATTTTTTATTTTTTCTTAGCACTTACAATCCCTAAAATAAAACCCACATGCAAAGTTAAAATAAATTTTACTGACCAGTTTTTGAGTTATATTAGTTTGAATGCAAGATTTTTTTGGGGGAATATTATATTTTGCAAGTTCACAACAAATGATTTTGCATATGTCATTAAGAGTGCGCGCATAAAAACCGTTTCAAGCCTCCTTAAGACCCAGAATTAAGCAGCAAAAGTCTGGCTTTTTGGCTTCCATTATTCAAAGTTTAAACAGTCTGAGTTAGTAGTTATTATGATTGATGGAGGTCACATAATTATGAAAAAGGTGTAATGCTACAAAATGTGTTTCTTTCTAAATGCTGTTTAGGTGGTTCCAAGTCTGTTATGTGGCACATTTTTGGACTTTCTTCATGAGACCAACTTCTGGATGGGATCAGGGGGGACACGGTCAGTCATTCACTATGATGCAGATCACAATATCCATTGCATGGTGGCAGGCAGGAAAGATTTTATCATGATTAACCAGAAATACAGAAAAGAGCTCAAGCTTACCAGGGTAAATATGAAATGAAACAATAATAATAGGCATTTTTTCATGAAATTAGCCTTTTTAAAAGTCACTTAAAACTTTACAAGGCTTTTCATTATTGCAGAAAATGTGGGTCATTCACTACACACTGCCAGGGGGGTACTCCCTTTGTCCAAGTGGTAGGGGTGATTGGCAGTCCTTTTAGGGTTGAAAATATTTCCTGTGTGAACCTTTTAGGGGTTCCAACTCAAAAGTCAGTTACTTAACATAACTCCATACCTTTTAGGGCCAATTGCTATTAATTCTCTTTATTGAACAACATTAAAGAACAGACTAGAAAGATGTCATCAGTTACTGACTACTGTAAAGGATATCAGTACAATCAGCTTTTCATTAGCTTAACAAACCTTAATCTTCT
>JAADYU020071459.1:0-14551 GCA_011763375.2 Heteractis magnifica
CTCTTCTCTTCTCTTCTCTTCTCTTCTCTTCTCTTCTCTTCTCTTCTCTTCTCTTCTCTTCTCTTCTCTTCTCTTTGGGTTCATCTTTCTTTATTCTCTTTGAAACCTTCACCTTGTTATTCATTTTAACTTCCTTTGTTAATTCTTCCTTTTTTCTTTTCTCAGCTTGCAAACAAAATTTCATACATCTGTATAGTCTTTTATCCCAATAACTCGTAGACCACTATTGATTATTCATCGGCCAACGTATTTCTTTCTCAGTGATATCTACTGACAACAAAACATATTTCTAGCTTCCCTTCTCAGACGTAAAAAGAAGCTTCTCCCCGAATGAGAGAGAAAAAGACAAAAATCTGGATACGTGCCTTTCGTTTATGCTGAATATCTTGTCAAACATCCCAACAGCAAGGGCCTATACATTTAATGTATTGTTGTAACTTACATGAATATCGTTCACTTCATCTTTTCTTCTGATATTCGCTATCCTGTAGCTTGCTTCAGTTTTTTGGGTTTTTTTTAAATCACTATGTTGCGGTGCTCAAATGTAAATCAATTAGATGCTCTCGTTAGTAAGTTCCAATGATCGAGAGAGGACTTTTTAGAAATGAGTCATGGTAGGGTGTGGTGATGATGTGATCATGGGGGTGGGGAGGGGACATTTTTTACATTTTCGGAGGACGCTTAGTAATATAAGAATAG
Organism: Heteractis magnifica; assembly: GCA_011763375.2. Lineage (NCBI taxonomy): Eukaryota > Metazoa > Cnidaria > Anthozoa > Actiniaria > Stichodactylidae > Heteractis > Heteractis magnifica. Next base: position 700 of record JAADYU020071459.1, read on the forward strand.
TGTTTGTAGTTGGAGATTATTAGCTTAACATTAACGATTGCTTTCGAGAAAGCAAGGAACAGTCTTATCTTGGTCGCCGTGGTAATGTTTAGCCTTACTGGCAGACTGTGTGTCATGCTCTTGGGATTAAGGTTCTTGTAAACAATACTTGTTCAGGGGTATACGTTCATTCTAACAGTGATATTGGTCAAGGTCTAATATCATTTTCGCTATCTTCGCACCACGTAAACGTCCACCTACATATGAGAAAAGAACACCCTAGACATTAGAATGATACGTGACGTGATAGCACAACACGCGTACGACGCACAACACGCTGGGTGTATATATGTCCACATCAGGTTTAAACGGAAGTTGCCTGGTAACAGCAAATTATCTGAACCAAAACAGAAGACCTTTTGCCTGGAGGCAAGAGTGACACAGGATATGTTGTATTCAGTGTTAACTGACCCAAGTATCGGTTTCTTTGCATCGAGGAGCAGGCTCTAGTTTCCAGCCTATCTTATTGGGATTTTTGGTGGCTTGCGAGAATATACTAGATGTGCGTGATAATGATAATAATAATTTAAAACTATTAGAATGATGACGACAATCAACTATCCACTCTGTCCTGTCCTGTCCTGTCCTGTCCTGTCCTGTCCCGTCCCGTCCCACCCCATCCTCCTATCCTGTCCTATCCTATTGTACCATATTCTATCCTATCCTATCCTATCCCATCCCATCCCATCCCATCCTTTCCCATCCCATCCCACCTATCCTATATTATGCTATTCTATTCGCAGCTTGTAACTTTGCAGCCAATCGTAGTGGAGAGAGAAAATTACGGCTTGTTAATGGTAGTTAACAAACAAGCAAGAGGTATCTAGTCTAGACGTTAACATCCGGAGTTTTTCGATTTCTATTGCCTACGCTTTCCTTCCTCGTTATAGTTCGAGTAATTTAAACCTTATTACTTCCCCCGTGCCGCACAAACATTTCACCCGCCACTTTTAAGAATTTCTAAGATGAATTTGCCAAACGCTTTGTCCAAAGTGGACTACAAAAATCTGTTTTAACCTTAGAGGCAAATACCTCGTTCCCATGCGCTTATTGATCTGATTTCATAGCTGAACATATCTCTGTACTCAAACCTTTCAATCGCCTCACGCTCGACTCTCAGTCTCAGCACACCGACTCTATGTGCCTTTAATCCTTATCAAGGGACCTCAACGGTGTCTTGGTCCACGCATAGTAACAGCTACAGCAAACATGCCAGTACGCCCCCATAAAAACCCTCCACTAATATGATCAGCATTTGTTCGGTTATCTTCAAAGTATAAACCAAAGACACGTCCTGGATTCTACTCCTGTGATATTTTAGTATAGTGTACCGAACAACCAAGGGAACATTAAGGCCTGGATATGTTGGTGTCAGGGATCTTTGCTTTTCTACTTCTTGCAAATGCAGGTGAGATAGTAAAATTGTAATTTTTTCTACAAAAATAAGCGTTCGCTCAAATATATATATTTAGATTGACCTTGTGATGTTCGGACAATCAATAAAAACAAATCAAATGACTTGTTTCCTTTACTACACCAGAAATTAGCGCACACTTTTTTGAGATACTTATTCACAGGAAACACGAAATTCCGTTTCGAATTCAAAAAGATTATCTTCGCTGAGTTTATTTTGCCTTGAATTTCGATCTTCAGAAAAGAATACATGCGCCTGTGTAAGCCTCTAATGTTATTTAGGAAGAATGCAATCTTTCACTACGACAGTTAACGTAACGGTAAAGCTCATGATGTGCGCGCATTGTCCAGTATCAGTTCCTGTCATAATCCATCGAGTTATACTGTCCCTTTGGTCTGAAAATTAATTTTTATTTACAAGTACTACCTGCGCAAGTAAGGAAGAAAATCCCCAACATTGTACAACCTAACAACTAAAGCTTGTTAATATTGAGTAGATCGCGCAGAAAATCGCAAAAACACCATCAACATCAGCCCCTAAGGGACTTGGTTTTTGGGATCTTCCAGTGTGCGGAATTCGTTATGAAAGAAAGAGAATAAAAAGAAAATGAATAAATAAAATAAATAAAAAAGAGTACTGAACGACCTGAGACTACCATATTTTGGAGAGGTATTTTTTTCTTCTTTAAGTTTGTGCTCTTTTTTTCCCGATTTTATTTCTAGTGTAACAAAATTTCAAGTTCCTCAGTTTTCTGCTTTTTGATCAAAAAGATTGGCAAAGAAAATTAATATAATTAGGATTTTTGGATGTTCGAAGGATTTAAGTTTTCATGTCTTGAAGCACGTTGTTCCGTTTCATTGGCAAATGACCTAATACCTAGATTATTTCTGTCAGGCGCGTGTTTGGCAACTGCCCTCGAGAATCGCCTTCAAGTCATATTTTCACTGCGGGAAGTGACCAATGCGTTGTTTTATGTTTTGTTTCAGATCTATTTTCATCTGCTGTGCATCGAGCATGTAAGATTACGCTGGGTGGCTCCAAACCTTCCAAGGTTGGTGGGTTTGCTCCAAGGTATTTTAACTGCAGTCTTGAACAAAACAAAATAGCTGCAAAAATCACGTGGAAAGAGAAAGATAAAGTCTTGAAACAAGCTGCAGGTCCTAGACAATGGCTTGGGCTGTCAACGGACAAGATTGCTGTGAAACGTGTTCAGGATTTGCGCTGTGAAGTGATGATAGGAAGACAGAACCAGTCTTGTGGAATCTCAACTCAAGGTAAGAATTATGAAGAACGTTCATGAGAAAGAGCGGATTTTGTACCGTAACCGTAACCTGCGCGTTGTGGTTGGTGCAAGAGTTACTGCATACCTTACCATGTTCGTGCTGTAAGTCAGTACTGCGTACGTTTGCCACTCATACGATAATCATTCTTATGGGAAGCCATTTCAGCGTTACTACATACCTTACCTTGTACGTGCTGTAATTCAGTACCATATGTTTCCCGCTCATACGATAATCATTTTCCTATGGGAATTCATTTTTGTGTTACTGCATAACGTACCATGTACGTGCTGAAAGTCAGTACCATATGTTTCCCACTCATAAGATAATAATTTTTATGGGAAGCCATTTCAGTGTTACTGCATACCGCGCCATGTACGTGAGTAGGTTTTAAAGAAGCACTTTATTGACTTTCAGTTCCTCCTCGTATCACGTCCCGGAAACAAGTTTATGAAGTATACGTGGATACATCTCTTGTAATACCATGCCGTGTCATAGGTAGCCCAGAACCTGATATCTCTTGGATCAAAAGAACTGACTCACTGGCCAAGAAAATTATGCCAAAGTCAGTCAAACAAATCAAGTCACGTGCAAGCCTCGAGTTGGTGATCAAGAAAGTATCCAGGATGGACAGCGGTATTTACACATGTCACGCGGTCAATGGCCTGGGGAACGATACTCTCCTTGTGTTTGTCAGTGTTCTTTGTAAGTCAAGCTTGTTTTGCTTTAGATGATAATGTAGGAATACAATAAGTACCAAGTTAGGTGCATTCTGGGACACCACTGAAGACAGGATAAACAAGAGATTGTACCCAATCTATACCGAAATACACCACGGTTGTCGAATTACGGTTTATAAAATTATCAAATCTAGTTAGTGCGTGATTCTGTATGGTGCAGCCAATTGCGCTTGCTCAATCCATGAATCCATAGCGTTTGTTCCAACATATGCCTTTAAGAGTTTCAAATCGTTTTCGTGAACTGTGTTTTTGTTGTTGACAGATATCCCGCTTCCACTTCCCCCGAGAGTAGTTCCGCTCAAACGTGTTGTGACCGTCCAAAAAGGCTCCACAGCTGTGCTGGTTTGCTCAGCCAAGCACACGCCAGAACGTTACACGGCTCTATTCTGGAACCATCAGGGTACCAGGGTAAAAAACACGAAAAGACGCCACACCAAATCACGTTACTCAGTCCAAATCGTGAAGAAGAAGTACAAGGATGAAAAGGTTGACATATCGCTGACTATTAGTCACGTGACCTCTAAGGATGTTGGGCTGTACACTTGTGGCGTGGTTACACATGTAGGGCGTGATGAAGATCACGTGGTTCTAAGGATAAGAGGTGCGCGGTACATTATTTGATATTACATTAGCAAGATATGACTGTAGCCGTTAAATGACCACTTCCATTGAATATAATCTGGTTATCCCTTCCATCCTTCCATCTATCCTCTGTCTTTTATCCTGCGTGTTAAGTATTCGTCCATTCCATTTCTTCTTTCATTTCTTTATCATTTAAACAACAGTCATTTGCTGAACCAACCCACCTACCAACCCATCCATCTACGAACCCTTCCACCCACCTACTAACCCACCCACCCACCTACTAATCCACCCATCCACCTAACAACCCACCCATCCACCTAACAACCCACCCATCCACCTAACAACCCACCCATCCACCTAACAACCAACCAACCTACCCACCTACCAACCCATCCATCCATCTACCAACCAACCAACCAACCCACCTACCCACCTACCAACCAACCCATCCACCAACCAACCAACCTACCTACCCACCAAACAGCCAACCAACCAGCTAATCCATCCATAATCCCTTCATGAATTCATCTATGCTTTCCACTCATTCGTTCTGCCCCTTTCGTTCAACTTTCAATCAGTTTTTATCCATTTGCCTATTTTTCCATCCCACATGCGCTCTTTTCATCCACTACACTATGTGTATGATGTATGACATTTTTTATTTAATCTAATCCTGACCTGTTTTTACTTGTTAACAGTTTTATTTTTTACTTGTCGTTGCAGAGTGAAAAGTCCGGCACCAAAACACTCTCGGCAAAAACGCATCTTTTAATTTTTAAAAAGGAAGGATGTTCAACATCATTTTAGAAGAAACTTTTACAAGTTTTGCACAGCATCCTATTATTCCTCCTAATTTCTCCATTTTCCTCCGCAAAATAACTTCCACTCCTCTGTCATCCCAGCTACTTTTTCTATTCTCAAGATCACTTCCATGAAATGTTGCTTGCGTGTTGTAACTTTTGCGTCGTTTAGCGCAAGTTGATAAGTTTGCTAGATTTTAATGCTTTTATTATATTATCGGTGTGAGTAAAAAAACGCATTTAAAGAAAAAATTTAAAGAAACGCGGCATGTAATGTTATTGAAAATTATTCAGTGTGATAAGATGAAATTTATGACATAATAAAGTTATGAATCTAACACACTTTGCGGCGCGCGCTTTGGTGTTTTGCGTTTGCTTCCCGAGAGCTACGCGTTGTGATTGTATGATTCACATGAAAATAACGGGAAGCCTTTCCAGTGTTAGTGCATACCGTACCGTGTACGTGCTGTAAGTCAGTACCATATGTTTCCCACTCATACGATAACCATTCTTATGGGAAGCCATTTCAGTGTTACTACATACTTTTTTCTGTGGCAAATAATTTGGCAGGGATTTTACAATATTGTATTGCGCTTATGCTTAAAAATCCCTTTGCTGTACAGTTTAAAAACCCAACTTTTCCTTGGTTCTACCTCGAAGAGAGTGAAGCGTTAGAAAGTATAACAGGACCGACTTTCCTAAAGCCGCATTAAAATTTTATTGATTAATCCCACTGCAACACTACAGTGTAAAAAACAGTACTTGCGCAAAGTTTTTTGTCAGCATATTAGTGCGTCTTAACCACACTTCACGATCAGTCTTTGCGCCATTCTTATATAACGACTCGGTAAGATTTACAGATGTATGTGAAGAAAGCTAGTACATTGTTGTGCCACTTTTATCAGTTGCGCGCAATTCTTAAATGCGCTCTTGCCAACACTTACTGAATCACCCTTCACCCCATGTGGCGCTTACTTGTTTAAATTATAATTGCGCACTGAATCTAATGCTTTCCATAGTTTATCTCATTTGCAAATCAACTCCTCTTCTTATTAACGTTGATTTTGACGTTAAATCTTAAACAGTGAAACATTAAACAATGAAAAGCCAACAAAAATAACTTAAAAACTAACAATAATGACAACGGGTACATGAAACTTCAATGCTGTTAACAAATCCTGAGATAATTGAAGGAAATCTAAACTAACTTAACCCTGTAGTATCGAAGCATTAGATCTCAACTGATTGATGTAAAGTTTTAAAGGATGGGATGTTGCGCTATCAAGATGAAGATGTTGTTGTTTTTTACTCCGACGAAGGGCGAAAGCTCGAAAGTCAGTAAAGTTAAGTATATTTCTCTTTTTTCACGGTGTTACAGATTTCCTTTTATTGGTTATAGCAAATAAGATAGATGAGGTTGTAGAAGAGTCCGTTGCAATTTGCTTTGGCTAAATGTTCCATAGACTTGGAGCGAAAAAAACCGTAATGCATTGGTTTTAGCAGCAATTAAGAATCTATTCGGTGGATATCAATAGTAGGGGTAGAGCAGGTCAGTTATAACTGAATTTCACGTTTGTTAGCTTTGGCTAATTTTTTACGATCAATTTATATTCTGTTAAAGCCATGTATTACGAGAAAAGTTTCACAAGGATGTCACACAGTGCAATTTCGTCCTAAAACTTGTTCGCCACACAAATTTCTCGCACAAGTAGAATTACTTTCTTTATAGGACTTTGCGATTTTGATTTGTATCACTTGAGAAAAGTATAAAAATATAGAAAAAATAACTGCGCTTTTCATTTTAAGAATGTTTTTTAAAGTTCTGAATTATATTTTCCCATTCTTCGACGCTAACATCATGGCTAAAAGGCCGCTGGTGCGTGGTTCTGTTCCGACTCCCCTTTAACCCTCCACTCTTACTGAAAGGAAATCTTATTGTGTCTTAGAAGGAAAAGTCGCGTTATTTTTGCAGTTTTAACTAGTAAAGGTGTATTTATCAATGCCCAAGAAGAACGCTTCCTCCTACTTTTCTCCTCCTCTGCTCACGTAATAAAAAAACCGAGGTACAAGAAGCGGCCGTTTTTCCATCTTAGAATCAAACGAACTACAGGAGGCTTGGAGCTCTAAGATACACTAGCGTCACGGGGATCGGAATTCAGCTTTTTGGAAGGCCAAGCTTGAGAATGTATACCTTTGAAAACAGAGGCTATTACAAGATCTATCACAGGTTTTCTGGTTCCAATTAGATCTGGTATTTAATAAAGAGCATGTTGAAAGTGGAAGTTTAACATGGAAGAAAAGAAAAGAAAAGCAGCCTGCTGATTGCCTGTGCTTTGTTTCTTCCAACGAACAATTAATGTTAAAGGTTTCCGCGCTCAGAAATCTAGGTTTGTAAATCAAAACCACACGGTTAAATCTAATGCTTTGACCTACACGTTGGTAACTTCATGTATTATCGTTATCGGCTGTATCTTTGTCATGGATTTTCGGTCATGTTTTTTCTTCCTAACGACAAGATTCTTTTTTCTGCAGTGAGTCAATCATAATGCGGGCCAATCGTCGTCGTGTAGGTCATATTTTGTACCTCCAATAACAATAACGTGTTGTTTTTTTGCTTGAGGTGCACGTGGCAGCCAGAATCTTTCTTTCAAACATCACTGACGCGGATTGTTATGTAATTAAGGCTGCAAGCGACACCAGCACTGCCGATATTATCCAATACATATTTACTAATTGGTCGGCGTATTTTGTGCACTTCGGTTCTCGTAGCACCGCCAGTAGCAATAATGTTTTCTTCATGTAGTATTCAAAGATATTGACCCGAAAAGGCGCGCGACATGAGTTGCCATGATAACATCTCGTCTCAAAGATATACCTCGACCTTTATTGAAAAACAGCATTTTTAAATTATTACGTCAACCAGACGAGGCAGGCCTTTTGAACTGAGTGGGGTTATCTTGGATTCTATTTTAGAATGCCTTGAGGGAAAAATAGCCAATAATAGTAGAGGAATGTATGGTTTAGTTTGTGCTTGATGCGTGTATCGAGTGCGCTATAGTGTTTTTAATTTTCTGTGAATATGGGAAACTCGTATCACTGTATACAATACAGTAGCATCATGTGACTTATTCAATATCGTAGCATTTTGATTGGCTAGTGTGTGTTGTTTTGCGCTTTCTGATTGGCGCGGAGCAGACGTCTCTATCCATCAACTCGGAGTTTTCTCGTCCATACCAACTTGAAACAGAACCACAGCATTCATAACTAGAAAGTTTATTATGATATTTAGCACAAAAACTACAAATCTTTGGAGTCTTTGGACTTATCCTACTGGCTGGAGTATTATTTACTAACAAAGCACTCATTCTTAGCCTTAAATACTAAAAGAATAAAAAATAAGTACGCGCCTTTCGCGCTTCAATCGCCGTTAAATATTTGTTTTACAGCACAGAACATCTACGCACACCGTTACATTATTATCTTATACGCTTCCTTATACACTTATATAATAAAATATTAATTTAAATATTTTTTTACTTCAAGCCTTGTCCACGCTATTGCGACTTTTAAGAGAATTAATTTCGCTGCGTTGAGAGCAGATTTAGACTATTTTAAATGTGTCTCAAAGCAATTAGTGGAGTCTAGATAAATGCGCAATTGATAATGTGGAGGCCCAAGGATCTGTTTATGACAAATACGAACTTGCACACCTCAATACATTCCTAAAAACGTGCTGTATCTAATAAAACTACTTTGCGCAATTAACGTAAAAATAATTCAAACTAATCGCAAGCTACTGCGAGTTCAAGTTGCCGTTTTTAACCTTTTCGAGTCGAAATGGTTTCCCATTTCAAAACACTTCGGAATAAGATTCTCTATTTGAGGTACATCCATATTAATGTCTTCTCTAAAATCTAAGGGAATGACACGTGGTCTGATATGGGAAAAGTTTACGCTCAATCAAAAAGATCTATTTCTTTCGACCAATGATTTCGTCTGAGTTTTAGTTCATAAATACCTAAATATCAAAGCGATACTTTACTCATAGTTCAACATGAAAAGTCGATAAACTTGCACAAGGCAACCAAAGCAGCATCACACCTGTGTAGTCTGTACAAGGCTGTGTTGAGTTTTCTGTTGGTTGTCATAGCAACCTGGCCAGTATGACCGCTGCTCAGGTATTTGTTGGTAGCTTTAGACTGGACAGTCACACAGTCTCTGCAGCCTGGTTTGTTGGCGGTCTTGATGATGAATCGATGGTTATTGGTGACTGAAGATCCTGGTTTCTGTTTCAAGATAAAATACGTTTCACGTGATGTGAGACTTACGCAAGTTTTTCCATCACTTTCCTATAGGTGCGCACTTTCTAATGAACATTTTATTGATCATTTTATCCAATGTACTTGCTCCTTGCTTTGTTTAAGAAGCCAATCAATGGCTGGCATTTTATATAACAAGGAATGACTCCATTGGTAACGGTGGATTCATTTAGGTCATTTTTATTTCAATCTTCATCGCAATGAGACCACGTGTCTTTCATACGCCATAAACAGTTTTAATTCGAGAACAATAATCTATTACATTTATTCTTAAAATCATATCTTGCGCGTTGTTTTTGCTTTTAGCTTTTTTTTTTCACAAATGTCACGCAATCTTTTTGTTTAGATCACGCTTCGCGCATCGCGCATCACGCGCACAACCAGGAAGTAAGTCACTCATACTAACCTCCAGAACTAACCGGTCCCCAGTGCTCTTGGCTGATAAATAATATCTGTTGTCATGTGACCACTGGAATGTCGCTTCCAGTCCCCGGCTGGTACTAGAACGAACCACTGAGAATCCTGTAAGGTTAATTAGTTGAATAGAATAACGCTGGTATTAACTGTTTTATTAGCAAATAAGACTTGATTATCAACTGAAAAAGGCCGAAAATCCTATCCGCTAACGATTGTATTGTAACCAATAAAGGCCAGTTTACACGATACAACTCTTGCTTACAACTGTCGCATGCGATCTGCTTGCGACATGCTTACAACACAAAGTTCGTCGAATAAATCAACCCTACGACTTTTTTTCTTGTTGTACACAACGCTTGTAAGCACGCCGTAGGGTTGATTTACACGAAGCAATTCGTGTTGTAAGCATGTCGTAAGCAGATCGCATGCGACAGTTGCAAGCAAAAGTTGTACCTTATAAACCGGCTTTAAAATGAGAAAACTAAACACATAAAGTGGAATGTTTTCTTATTTCATCGCGTCATTCCATTTAGTCTTACTATTGTATCTTTGTGGCTGTGCATTTTAGATGAAACTTTAACAAAGTATCTTTGTTCAGATCAAGAGGTTTGAAATGAGATAACATACATAACTCCCAAATAAAACATTTTGTTTCCTAATAAATGCAACAAGTTAAATAATAAATGGTTTCTAAAATCAACTGACATTTCAAAAGTTATCAATAGGAATCAGATAAAGAAAAGAAAATATCCATCTAAAAATATTTAGCAATTCACTGCCAGATAACTGTCCCACAATCTAACCAAGGATGACCAGAATTCCTGGTTTTCCTCCTTACATATTAGTCTATATCTAAGCATTCCTGATATACCTAAAATTTAACGTCTACAAATCAAATGAGATTATAAATAATTGCTTTTGATTAATTATATATAAATCGTCGACTTGAGAATTTTTATCATTCAACCATTGCATAATGATGACTCAGATACTTCTGATTGGAACCATAAGAGTGTGTTATTTAAAGTATCAGCGACTTTTAGTATTTTTTTCATTCTTTTTAGATTCCGTGCTGACGTGGAATCAACAAAACCCTCTTGTTTGATGTATACCAGTCAGTCCACAACACATATTTCTGTAAGTATTGATAAAAACGTTATATTTTCAATGTTGTTCTCTTGTAAATTCTAGATACTGCAAATGTGTTGCATTGTGTGTTCCAAAATTAATCATGCTTTTCAATTTCTTACGACTTGATAGATTTGAAGCCAATTTTGGGAAGTGTTAATAACTCAGAAATATTAGTTTTAATGCTGTTTTAATCTGATTTTCAGCCGCGGCATTCTCGATCTAATTTGTCGGAACGAGTTGGACTAAAATTTAGTAAATTTAGTGTTTATTATTATTCATAATACAATCGTGAAGAAACGTGCAAACAAGTTTAACTGAAAACTTAAGGTATTATTTGTGCTTCTAGTGAGGTAAGGAAGGAAGAAAGCTAGCGTTTCGTGCGAATCTCATAACTTCAATGAAGAAGGCTTTTCATGCAGGAAAAGCAAAGTATACATCCTCACAATGATCCTTAGTTGAGCTTTAGTTGTCATATATCGTAAATATCTTATTCTCCTACCTGTGTGTTTCTTGCTATCGCAGCAGTGCCCCCTATATGACAAAGAACTTGGCTTTCCTTTGCTGTTCAGGTCCACTTTCAGCAAATTGCAGTCCGTCAGTTGGTATGTTTGTCTGAAGACCGATCGTAGAGTATAGATCTTTTTAGCTATCGCTGAGTCGTGGAAGAAAAACACTAAAGATAAGAAAACAACCTAGAAAGAAAGCGATCAAAATGTCAGGCAAATTCAGTGGACTTTGATCATGGACAAAATCTCAGGCAAATTCAGTGGACTTTGATCATGGAGTATAAGACCAAGGGTGACAATGAAAGGAGTCCTTGGTATCTTGGTATAGATGTTCAAACGGACGGAATGGGGTGGGGCGAGATCTTGTCTACACATGTCTTAAATATCCTGTCTAAATGTGGCCACCGTTTCTTCCTCGTTTCGTCCGCTTCTCGCTTCCTAACCATTCTCATAGCTAGTTTCTCGGTGTTACATGTGAAGATATAGGAAGATCTGACTAAACCTTTATGACAACTCTCTATGTAATGGTTCTAATTTTTAATGTATTTGTGAATGCTACAGCTTCTAAATACTAGTTTGCGGGAGCAAGGCAAAAGTTTAGCCGGAAAGAAAGCAAGGCGAGACGTTGGCGAACAGAAACTGCAAAATGGATAGTTTTTTTGCATCTTTCACTGCAGATGAGAAGTTTGCATTACAAGACGAGTTGGACATAAGGTAATTAAGACTAAAAATAGTTTTTACTAGCAAACAAATTGTACAGGGGGCGTACAATAGTTATACACTCGACTAACAACTGCTCAAACCTATGGAACAAATATACTCAAAAAACTATAACTGTAAAATAAGCATAGCTTAATAGGAATTTAGTTAGTTCAACTTACCAAAGATGCGATCTTTATTTCCATCGCTGTATCTTGATCTCTTTGCTAACGTTTTCCCAAGGTTCGCTTGCTTAAAATGAGGCTTTTTTCTTCTTCTTAGTTTGCAAACTGAAAACCGTACTTAAATATAGTTTAGGAGATGCAATCGGAAATTCGTAGAGGAAACTACATGCCGACTCACAAAACATTGTGGTTTTTTTCGCCCACTGGGATGAAGAATTAAAAAACTTCAAACGACATCGTTTCAGGATGGGGAAAATTAGATGTTCTTCCGATTGACGGTGTTCTACCTCACAAACACTCACTCACACACACACACATACACATACACATCCAGTATCCCATCTTGTTAGAAGGGACTACTGCCGTTAGTATACATACTAGCACAGTCTGGGGCATGATTACGCAATAAGGAAGCGAAGACTTGAGACTGTTATTAAGAGTTTTGAAGTACGATTAAGTTTCAAAAAAATAGATTTGTCAACTGGGATAACATTCGAATTTATCTTCCATATTTTAAGTTTTGTACCACCAGTATATTGAATCAAACAAGAGTTACTTGGTGGTTTGGGTATAGCAAGCTGTTTGTTGGTCGGTTATTTTGGTCGAATGTTATCTTCGTTGGTAGGTCGGTTGTTGAACGGCTTCTAGTTAAGGTAGGACAAGACGTCTGTTAGTTGTCCTTGCGGCTTGATTAGTTGGTGTTTGCTGGTTGGTTGGCTGATGGTTGATTTGATTTAAACGATTTGTGGATGGATAGGTGGATGGATGGATGGATGAATGGATGGGCAGATGGATGGATTGGTCGCTTACTTCCTATTGCTTGCTCAATCATTTCCTGACTCTTATAATCCTGAGAAACGTTAAATAAACAATCTTCCCTAGCAAACTAGCTCTGGTAGTTTTTATTTTTTGTGCAATTCTAGTGCTGACATAATGAAGAACTAAAATTCAAGTTATTATTTCCAAGAAGGAATCACTGTCCAGTAAAGCGATCGATTTTCCCCACAATTTAGCAGTTTCTAGTTCTAGTATTACAAACTCTTGAATCCCGCGTCGGTTGACTCGAGTTGCTTATTGTTTCTTCATGTTTTTCGAGGCAGAAGACTTTATAATTACCATCATGTACTTGACTCTTGTGAAGGCGTTTGTAGCATCATCGGGTCAGGATCGTCCAACGGGCGGACTTTCACCTTCTCAACAACACGTAAGACTTGCTTCCATGACGTGCGAAGAGGGCGAGTAACTGCAGATAACACTGTAAAAATCAACTTTGTAGGTTTTAATGCACTTTCTTAGCACGTAGTTGATAAAATAGACTAGGTAACTAACTCGGTAAACAAGATCCATTGCCACAAACAGGAAGTTGAGTCAGTTCCCTCTGAGAACCGGAAGTATCATGTAAATACCAATATTATTTACTTCCGGGAATCCAAGACATACGAACGCCGTGTCGTTAATCTTCTTGTTTTCTTGTTTTGAAAACAGTTTTTCCTTTTGCTTAGAAGAAAACGTCATGTGCTTCGTTTTGGATAGAATTTTTTTCATTTCCTTTTGAATGTCTGAATCATAAAGTAAATGTGCTATGCGCGCCTTTTGAAGTCCCGACTAAGGGACTGTGCAATAATTATCAGGAGGGGGGCAGTAAAACGAGAGGGGGGGAGCACAATGTAAACTCACAGCCTTAGGGAGGGGGGTAACATGTAAATTTCTGGGAAAGTGGGGGGGGGGGGGCAACTG
>JAADYU020071792.1:0-14527 GCA_011763375.2 Heteractis magnifica
ACGTATTTCAAATTCAATTTATCTGTACCAGTTATGTTTTGTATATTAAATGATTACTCCTCTGACGTCACAGTCATCGGCATATGGCATGGAAAAACCTTTATAACTTCAAGAAGCCGCACTCAAATTATATAAATTTTTTCGGTCATTGAACAACTGACCCCATGTAGAATCCAATACTGAGAATATTGTCAGAAGGGTGAGGGCGGGCACTTTAACAACAGCAGGAATGGACAACACGTGTCAGTTTTACATGGTATTTTTGGACGACTGCCAGTACGGCGACTGTTTACAATCATGAGTAATGTAACAAATGTATACCTCCGAGACCAGTCTATAATTATATTTCAGTAAAAAAACTGATTAATGTAACGGTATGTGTAAAATGCTGAAAAGAGTGAAAACGACGATCCTATAATTTCATTTTGTTTTAATAATTTTTCCTCTTTTTTTTTTTTTTTTTTTTCATGCATGTTTTCACTTTCCATTCAATTCATGCTACCATTTTATAAAAACTCTATCTTAGCACGTTTCGTTTTCTTCTTTCTTAAAGGATGGTGCAGCGGTAAAGGATGGTCCAGCGTTTGGACTACCAAGACCCCGGGATCGCTCGCTCAAATTCCCGTACCTACCAACACACGTTGGCTGAGTGTTGCTCCACTGTCCATTTGCTTGGCATTTGCGTTCAAACGACCCAACCAGTTTGTATCCAGGGTTACATTCCAGGAACACCGAGCTTTCATATGTGAAAGTATCGCCGTAACGCACTCCGTTTGCTGGTGTTCCAGGGTCACCACAGCTGACGACTGGAGAGAAATCATGATACCATGATATAATCAGTACTTGAAAGAGTCTGCTATAGAATCCTTTAAAAAACGCGTGCCATTCTCTTGAGCATCATTTCTTTATTCAGGTTAGCGTTCAGTAGCTACATGAATATGCTTGTAGCTCGAAAAGGCAACTTTCGGGGCGAAACCCCAAAGCTGGTTGAAAAGGAAAGTCAGTTACTACCAAGGATCAATTGCGACCCTGAAAACACCTTTTGACGATGGAGTTCAACTCAGCTTTCAGACGAATGTCAACCGAACAAGTCACACAAGACTAATTTGATTGACGGCCGTCTAAAGGCTGGTTTTCACTTGTGTCGGAATCGGAATCGGAGTCGGAATCGGAGTCATAAGCAGCTTAATCGGAATCGGAAGGATCGGAAGGTTTCCATTTTCTTCCGATTCCGATTCCGACTCCGATCCTTACGATGAGTGAAAACCAGAATATCGGAATCGGAAGCAGAAGCAGAAGCAGACAACCAATCAAAATGCTGTTCTCCAGGCCCTCTCCAATGCAAAAACATCTAATCGAGGCTTCTGCTTCCGATTCCGATTCCGCTTATGACAATCAGTTTTTACTTTTATGAACTGCTTATGACTCCGATTCCGACTCCGACTCCGATTCCGATTCCGACGCAAGTGAAAACCAGCCTTAAAGCGTAGTCCTCTTTGAAACTTAAACTCACTTCAACGATAGGTAATATAAATATTAAGATTTGCACATGCGTACTTTGACACGTGGGCACTGCATGAGACCACTGTCCTGTTGTCCTGCAGGTTAACTTGGACGAACCAATCAGATTGTAGCCTGTGTCGCATTGAAAGCTGACTGATTCACCGTACTGGTGTCCTTCACCGATCTTCTGTCCATGAGCAGGTTGGTCGAGATATCCACACGATCTCTCTGTATGTGTGAAAACAAAAGTCAATAATATTATTATACATTTTACTCACTATCTCGATTCTGATTGGCCGAGAGCCCACAGCTAATTCGCGGTATCTGCAGAACAATTTGCAGATATGGGATTCATCATGTCGAGTTCAAAGTCCCAGTGTAGGACAAGCGCTTAAAAAATAAATTCGTAAACGTTAAAGATAAGAATTTCCTAAATTTCCAAAATGTATAATAAACAATTAGTGAACTCGGTTTTCGCATGATATCGTAGATTATCAAGACCTCGAGCCTGTGTTATCCGCCTCAGCCTACGGTTTGGACAGATAACAAAGACCTCGGTCTTGATAATTTACGATACCCTGCTCAACCTCATCTAATAATAGACCTAATCCATTGGGCGTATTTGTTTTCCCATTTCAGACCACGTGTCATTCACTTAAGAATACGATTCTTTGTTTGAGGCTCACTCATATTAACGTATCTTCTCAAGCGCTACCGAGAAACAAAGAAATAAAATCCAAGGGAATGACACGTGGTCTGAAATGGGAAAACATACGCCCAAGTGGATTTGGTCCATTGCTTAATAGCCATCAAGAGTGGTTTAGTTTCGACCTCAAAGGGAGTTAGGGTGAGAGAGCTCACGTCTAAACGATTCCTTGCTTTCTTATGACCCATAAAGCATTTCGTTTTGGCTCCTTTAAATCAAATTTGAGGGGCACTTTGCATGAATAGTACAATAGTTTTCATGTGAAGTGAAGGATAACAAGCTATTGTATTTACGCAAAGTGCCCCTCAAAGTCGAGAATAAGAAACTAGGGAATAAACATGAAGTTGTACAAAGTGAGAGGAACTGCCTACTGTAGAGGTTTTGCATGACTACTTGGATGCTGCCACGTTGGAGGACAGGTTTAAAGAAATCCTCTTATTACACAAGTAAGGATTCGTAAACACTAGATAATGTTATTTTATTTGTTCTGTCCTCCAACATGGCTGTCAAGAATTCTAGCCCTTATGAAGGAACAAAATGTTCAAAGGGCAGTTTCATAGTTACCTAAGCATACAGGCTGGTGTTCGCTCCATGTACCATCAGCTTCGCATACCCGTGATGGTTTTCCCTGGAGATGATGCTGGGGTTTACACGTGTAAGTTACGACTGCCTGGTACTTGGTACCGCCTGGAATAGCTCGATATCCTCCGTACGGTGGCTTGGGATCACCACAGTCGACAACTATACGAACAGGGATGTATAAGCGTTGTAAGTTAGGCGAGAAGAATCATATCATTTTCGCGAATTCAATGAAATAATTTAATATTTGAAAAGCTATTGAGGATTGGGGTCGGACAACGGTTGGCATCGGTAGTGTAAGTGGTGGTATTGGCAGTGATAGGGCTAGTGTTGATGTTGGTAGTTGTAGTAGTGGTATTGGTAAAGTTGGTGATGGTATTGGTAAAATTGGTGATAATAATAGTGCCGGTAGTGTTGATCATGTCAGAATTGATAGTAATGGTGTTGATAGTGGTAGTGTTAATGTTGTTGTCAGTAGGGGTGGCGAGTTTTGGTGGTAGGGTTGGTATTTGGAGGTTAATATACTATCAGTATCATTAGTTATAACTAATGATGTTGGTAACGTTAGAGAAAGTGTGGATGCATTAGTGTTGGTGGTAGTAGTGGCAGTTTTGTTGGTAGTAGTAGTGGGTAATAATGTTCACTAGTATTTTTGTTGTTTAACGGTTTTGGTCAGTTGATTGTTTTCTAATTAAGACCCTACAAGCCTTACTTTCACAGATGGGATCTTGTCCAGACCACGTTCCTCCACCAGCAGCTGCCCTTACGCACGTTCGGAAAGACGATGAAGCTGGCTTTATATTGTGTCCTGTGTCACATGTGATACGCAGTGTTGCACCCAACTCGAAACGGTACCCTTGAACTGTTCCGCGGGACGGGGGGTTGAGCTTGGAACAGAAAGCCGCTGTTGAAATCGAACAATTGAATATCAGTAGCTCGTCTATTATTACACACGTAGTAATAAAGCTACCCTTTAGTGCAAAGTAGATAGATACTTTCTCCGTCACTTGTTTTATTTTGTACGTAAACTCTTCATTCATTCAATTATTTACTCACTCAAAGTTTATTCATTTAATCTTTACATCCTTCTTTCCTTCGTTTTTCCCATTCTATTTTTCCTTCAATCATTTTCCGCTTCTGTTTCGTATTCCTTTCTTTCTTTCTTTCTTTCTTTCTTTCTTTTTATCATTCTTTCTTTCTTCTTTCTTTCTTTCTATCTCTCTTTCCTTCTTTCTCTCTTTTTTTTTCTTACTCTCTTTCTTCCTTCCTTCCTTCCTTCCTTCCTTCCTTCCTTCGTTGGTTCGTTCCTTTCTTTCTTCCTTCCTTCCTTCCTTCCATTCTAGCCTTTCTTCCTTTCTATCTTTTATATTTCATTTAATTTTCTTACTCTCAATCATTAAGCTAGTAGTTACATATTTACTCACGTATACATCTTGGCAACTCTCCACTCCACGAAGCGTCTGCCTGACAAACTCTGTCCGGAGCTCCTTGCATCACGTGGTGTGGATTACAATTGAAGCGCGCAATACTGCCAACTACCGCACGATTGTTTTGATAGCCAATAAGTGAACGAACAGCATTCTTTACTGTGCCTACTTCTCTACAGAACACACCTGTAGCAATAGCAAAAGGAATTGATTTTAGCAATATCACCAATCTTCTACGTACGCATCTCTCTTCGAAATAGGATAGCTGGCTTAATTTTGGCCTCTCGCACCCACACAAAAAGCGCGCGAGGTAAATGAAGAGAGTAGAAAACGGCGCATATGCTCTTCACTCCTTGTTTATCTTTCTCAATCATTTTCTAAATATCGTACGCAGTACTCACACGCGAATTATATTTACAAAAATGCAACCCGAAATGAGTCACACATTAATTTCTTTCGGTTGTCGCTGGGATCCCAACCAAGTTGAGCGCGCAGTAACTCATCACTCGTACAAAGGCAAATATTCTAAAAGATATCCTAACAAAATAGAAACATTGACGAGGATGTACACAAAATAGCGTAGGCGGACAAACTAGTAGTCACCATGTAAGCCAAAATAACAATCAATTGTCGTTTTCAAGTGGTAGTGTGGCGGTATAATAGAACGGATTTTGTACGAGTGGTAAAAGGTACGGTAAATTCATAGACGTACCGTAGCAATACCGTACTGCATACCTTGCCGTGTACGTGCTGTGAGTCAGTACCGGACGTTTCCCACTCAAACGAAAACCGCTCTACTATTTTATTGTCACTGGTTTCATATCAGACTTACGTTCACAGTGAGGATGGGTTCCAGACCATTGTCTATCAACTTGACACTCCCTTCTCGGTGAGCCAATGATCTTGAAACCTGCATTACACGTGTATCTGACGGTACTTCCAACCAAGTTACTGTTGCCTTGCTTTGCGCTGTGGCTTACAGAAGGGAGAGCTGGGCATGCAAGGGCTGAAACCAAGTACAGCGAAGGAGTTTTCTTTATAATTATATTTACGCAGTTTTGATAGGCAAAAGTGATTGTCGTGCGCACTTTCTCTTACTCTACTAAATGACTGTTAGCTTGGACGCATTCAGCTCCAGCGCAATTTTTTCTGGTTTCAGACTGTGTTATTGGTTGTTCGCCCCACGTAAGGGAATCGGGAATCCACGTAAATTTGGCTTTTGAAATCCGGAATCAAAGACTTGGAACCCGTAATACAGCACTTAGAATCCGGAATCCAGCCCTTTGAATCGGGATCTAGGGTCTATCATTTCGGATTCCCTTACATGAGGCGATTTTGCCGTCAAGCTTAAGAAGATATTTTAATATCCATGTACCACAAACAAACAATCGAACAACGAAAAATTCCTAAGGAAAAGATACTTAATCGGCTGAAATACTGTTTGCCTGCTAACAAAAAACGGAAAGCCCTTGTACCACGTGCGCGCACAATAAATCAACTACTAACACCAGAGTACTAACACGTACTAACTGTACTAACACGGTGAAGATTTTCATGCGCGCTTTCTAGTAGTATCGGTTGGCTATGGATTACTGTTTTATCGCGCGACAAAATTAGGATACCTAACTTATACTTGACTTAATAATCTAGAATACTGATTCAACGGGCGCGCGTACTGATGAATAGCTATGGATTTCCATACCGTCACAGTTCTTGCCATTAGAATTCAGTGAATATCCTCTGTTGCACAAACACTTGAAGGATTGAAGAGTGTTAAAGCAAGTGTGTTGGCAGCCACCATTACCGCTTGCGCATTCGTCAATATCTACAAAATAAGAACATCTACAAGATTATTTGATGCATTTAAGATTAATCGAAACATATTTTCCCGCGTTTTTATCTCCGCAATAGAAAGCAATATAGTTTAGAATACAGCACTGTTATGCGAGTACAAAAACCGCGCCATTCAAACGTCCCGCGTTCATAATTTCCCAACGTTCTTTGTTAAGTCTTAGGCATTTTTCTTCTTGTCCTAGACAAGGGTCCCAAAACCTCTTTCAAAACTTCCCCGAACAACGCAAACCCCGTTATTTTTCCAGTGCCTCCTCTTCTACCTATTCCCCTCGTGTACAAAAGTCCTCTAAACTTGTTAAATACACACCGGTACATGTACGTCCACCATTGGTCAGTACTAAACCACTAGGGCACGAGCACGTGACACCGCCCGCTCTCTCATGGCAGATGTGGCTACATCCGCCGTTATCTATACTACATTCCTTGATATCTGAAAGAAAGAAATAGTATCCAAGCTTGAATTGCTCTATTTCATGACGTCAAATTGTCTTGTTTCCAAATCTAATATTAACTGTATTTGGTGGCTGTTCCTGCGGTCCACAAAATGCATTTCATATCGATTTTCTTTGTGTTGTTACTGTTTTGTCTCCCTCCCACGACCACGATCCTTAGCATTATTTCCTCTTTTTTTGGCAATTTGTGGTCTAAATAACATGGGCAGGCATAAAAGAAGTATTTTTCTTTATTTTTTTCTTGATATTTTCCTGCCAAACGATTCTCTTTACCTTCGCACTGACGATCATTCACCAGTTGATAGCCGGGTGAGCATGCGCACTTGTAGCTTCCATGGACGTTTCTACAGATCTGGTTGCAACCATGGTTACCAGCACATTCATTGATATCTTCAAACAAAAAAAGAAATTGATTTCTTAGCAATACATGTATAGGTTATTATTAGAATATTACTATTTATTGTTATCTTGAAGGTATTAGAGCTTTTTTGCTCTTGATTGGGAAGAAAAGCCAGGAAATGTCGAACTACGAATGACATTCTCATGATTGGATCCTAGGAACCGAGGTGTGGCAAGTGGGGTGTGTGCAGGGGGGGCTGCTTGATATATAACCGTGATGTTGCCGTGTCAAAGCATTTTTATTGAATAAGCAGTGATTGCACAAACGTAAGCCCTCAATAGATCTAATCACCTTGGGCGTAATGTTTACCCATTTCAGACCACGTGTCATTCCCTTGAGAATATGATTCTTTGTTTGAAGTTCATCCATATTAATGTCTCTCATCAAGCGTTACCAAGAGACAAAGAATCGTATTCTCAAGGGAATGACAGGTGGTCTGAAATGGGTAAACATTACGCCCAAGGTGATTTGGTTTATTCCGTACCTTGACGTTCCACAGTCATACGAAAACTGTCAAAACTGCTCTGTGTAAACGACCTTAATCTCTTACCTTCACAGGTCGGTTGTGTTCCAGTCCACTGACCAGCCTGACAAGTTCTGGAAGACGAACCGCTGATTCTGTATCCTGGACGACAGGTGAAGTGTGCCTGGGCACCATGGCCATTACCAGAAGAATGCTTCACGCCGTACAATGGGGTAGGCAGGTTATCGCAGGGAATGGCTGTTAACATAAGCAAATAACGTTATCCAGTGAATCATGTATCCTTGACGACATGCATGCACGTGACCTTGCAAGTGGTATCCAGGGGAGGGGTGCACGAGGTACGCAACCCCCACTAAGATGAGCTCTTTACAGTCAATTGTGGATGAAATATTATTTACTTAAGTACTCAAGTCCCGATCATAAATGATGCATCCCCCTCAAAAACATCCTGGAGATGCAACCCCCTCCTGGATCCGTTCCTGCCTTGACACAACTCAACGCATGTCTTTGACAATTCATAAAGTTGAAAGAAATCATATTCTTAGGAACAATTTTTTCTTTAAATCAAAAGACATCCTTTGTTATAATGTCCTTGTTAATGCAGTATTGTCATTTGATATATAGGTACCAACTATAGCCCATACTCTTAACTCCTGCCCACACCCATACCCACAGCCACACCCACCCCCTTACAAATAAAGGCTTCCTTACCTGTCTCACATCTATGTCCAGTAAATCCCCGACCACACAGACACATGTAACCGTTATATCGATTCGCACAAACACCTCCGTTAAGACAGGGATTTCTGCTACACTCGTTGACGTTGTCAGCAGGCTTTACCTTGCCTAAACGAATAGACGGCAAAGAAAATTAGATCGTGAGATTGCCTTTCAAATCGCGATAAAATTTGCCGCGAATAAGATGACTTTACATACGTTCTGAGCATCCATATATCTCAACCCTCATAGAGATGTGACTACGCCACGATTGGGGCAGGAACTTTACGTAACGCGCCCTGAACATGCGCAACTCGTGTCGTACTATTGTATTCCTGTCTTGATTGCCGCTCAAAGTCTGCGAAGAGAATACAGATGTTAGGAATAAGAAAAGATGCAATGTACTGGTGTATTTGCTGGAATGGTGGAAC
Source organism: Heteractis magnifica (assembly GCA_011763375.2). Lineage (NCBI taxonomy): Eukaryota > Metazoa > Cnidaria > Anthozoa > Actiniaria > Stichodactylidae > Heteractis > Heteractis magnifica. Next base: position 8,554 of record JAADYU020071792.1, read on the forward strand.
TGGAAGCGTCAACAACAGATACTGTTACGGCCTTTGAGAGCAGCTTCGTAGAACTGTAAAACACGCTGTGCCGTGCCGTGATGGTGCCATGTCAAAGCATTTTCATTGGACGAGTAGTGATCTCCCGCCTGGTTATCTGCTCAACATCTGGCCATGCCAAGTGTCTGAATTTTCGCATTCGTACGAAAACTACTCAATGTAATGGTAATAGAACACATAGAGGGTTATGCATAGCTGCCATCTTGTGGATTACATTTGTATCAGGAGGAAATGCTTTCGTTTTGTTCCACAAGATGATCGTCATAAGAACAGTAACGAATTTGTTTTGGTGACTTCACAGGCCCTTAAACCAACTTACCTGCGGATAAGTAGTCCATCGGTTACCATCAGTGCTGTATTGCAGCTTATACTGCGTCACCCACTGGTCAGCGTCATATCGGCCTTGCGTTGCAACGGCTGTAACTCGCTTAATTCTTCTCAGATCAACTTTGATCCATTGTGCGTTGTTGTTAGTCGAGGCACACCATGCGCCATATGATATTGTCTGCCCGTTGTTAGCGTTGGTGTTGGGTTGGCTATTGAGGCGTCCATTGTGAGCAGCACATAAGCTGTTGTAGCTTGACGATGCGGTTATGAAGCTATCGGGGATGGTCTTCTTGGAGGCAGCACCGACTGCTCGTGCACAGTCTGAATGAAAGGAAGAAAGCGCGCGAAAAGGTCTTTAGAGTAAGTCAAGTACGCCTGGTATAGTCACCTAAAGAGCGCGCAGCAGAGTCTAGGAGATAGTTCACTCGATTTTTTGTCTAGATCAAATAGACCAAGTCACTTTGGGCGTAATGTTTGCCCGTTTCAGACCACGTGTCATTCCCCCAAGAATACAACTCTTTGTTTGACGACTCATCCATATTAATATCCCTTCTTAAGTACTACCGAGAAACAAAGAATCGTAATCTCAAAAGAATGACACGTGGTCTAAAATGGGTAAACATAAGGCCCAAGGTGATCTGGTCTGTTCAGAAAATCATTAAGAGGTTTCTGCCAGAGAAATTTGTTAATTCATATCAGTAAGAGAAGAGAAGAAAGATGCATTGCAGCATCTACTTACTCATTTCGTAGTAGTTGAAGGTAGCAGTGGTATCTTTCGTCACAAGATTGTCTGGTGAATGTTTTGCACTCAAGTAGCATTTCTTCGTTTTTGTGTCAAAGTCAAACGATCGACAGAGGAACGAGGAATGGGTGTCACATGTAGCTGCGCACACCTCAGGCGAGGTGGAAGACAGGACTTGGTTATCGTGCGAGGGGATACTGGCATTGTAGACCACATTGGTGTAGCGCAAAATATTTTGGACTAGAAATGATATAGGAATTATTGTTGGTAATTTGTTTGAGTTGAATTCAATAATATTATCATCGTTACCGTAATTAAATTAACCCACATAACAGTATTTGTCTCGACCATCGTCACTGAAGACTTCATACGATAACTTGTCGTACCGTTACGGTACGATAACTTGTCGTACCGTTACGGTACGATAGCTTGTCGTACCGTTACGGTACGATAGCTTGTCGTACCGTGACCGTGTCCCATGCCAGACATCTTATGGGCAAGCTGTAAATTCATGTAGTGCATGTAGCAAGTATGGAGTGACGGTATCCGCTGATTCCATACCAAAACTGTGCCGTGTGTTGTCATGGCAAACTATATTCCAACAAAACCCGCACTACAACTTATATACACACAAGCCTTCTCTGAGGTCATTGTCCTTATCATCAGCATCGTCATCAGCGGCATCATCGTCACCATCAACATTATCACCATCACCAACATCATCCCATTCATTGTCGTCATCATATTGACACTTACTACTATTTATATATAATTGCAATAATACTTACAGTCACAGGCATAAGACTTGGGAGTAATGCTATAAACACCAGACATGTCTTCCCTAAAGTCTGCCCACGCTACCACATCTCCCTGCGCATGCTCACACGTCTGCGCCAGGTTGTACACCTCATTATCGCTCAACACGCGACTCCAGACATTCAACTGACTCATGTCTCCGATGTAACTCTCTTCTGCGTTAAAGCCGCCACCAATCACGTCTTGTTCCTGACCCGCAATCAACACTCCTCCACCACGAATAACTTGTGATTGCTGGAAAGGCGCAGATGAACTCTTGACACGTGCGCCATCCAGGAACGTAGTCCACCTGCCAGAGCTGCTTTGCCACGTGACGGCCACGTGATGCCAGTCGCCATCGTTGAATTCAATGCCAAGGAAATCCGTCTTGTTGTTGATAATCAAGTTGAGACCGCTGCAGTCTTGAAGAGCAAGCGCGTTGTCTTGGACGGTTTGCCCATCTTTAACAGCGTATGACAGAGGAACCCCGGGGTTTTGATCTGTTGTACGAAGCCAGACTGCGATGGTGAGTCCTCTGATATCTGGGATGATCTTGTTTGGTTGAGAATAGGCTAGACTCACGCGATCTTGGAACGACAGGTCATAATCAGAGGAAGGTTCTGAGGAGAAAAAGTTTGGCATCAGAAAAGGCTGGTTCTCTCGCTGACGATCGCTGAGCAACGCTACCATATGTTCATATATAATCTCTGACGATCACTGGTGTGTTCACATGTGATCGCTTACGATCGCTGGTCAAATTCTGGACGATCGACATCGATCAGCTTGCCAAGGTAGAAGCTCGATTCTCAATACCTTCAGTCGAACAATGTAAATAGGAGAAGAATCGACTTCAGTACTAAAGGCTGTATCCCAAAAATAGAAATCAAGTTTTAGACTACAGTTCTTCTTTGGCGATTCCAATATTGATAGTAATTGAAATTTGATACGGATAATATACTTACGTTTCTCGCAGTTGACTCCAGTGTATGTTGGGCGACATGAGCACTCGTAACCATTCAATTTATCGGCACACTTGCCACCATTTTGACAAGGCTCAGATTGACACTCGTTTATATCGTGCTCACAGTGGGCTCCCGAGTAACCCGCAGGACAACGACACGAATAAAATCCTTCACCATCGATACATTTACCGTTATTCTGGCACGGATTGGTCTTACAGTCATTATCGTTGATTTGGCAGAGTTTTCCTGAGTATCCTTTTCTGCATATACATCGGAAGGAATCCACTCCACCTGGAGACGACGGTGATATATATATATGTGCATCAGTCAGTGCGCGGGAATTTTAAAACATATGTACAGCCAACGTACGTGTCATTATATTAAGACTTACCAATGCACACAGCGCCGTTCTGACAGGGATTTGAAGCACATTCGTCCGTGTTACGTTCACAGAACTGTCCCTCGAAGCCATTGGGACACTCGCACTGGGCTCCCGCGCCTTTTTCCTTACACGTGCCACGAACGCAAGGATTTTGTGTTTTGCATGTCTCTATCATCTTGTCACATTTGGCTCCCGTGTATCCTTCAGGGCACAAACAGAGGTAACCATTGACCTGTAAATATTACAAAAAGCAATGGCGATGACGATCGTGGTGGCGATCGGGATGATGGTAAAATGATGATCATATACCAAGATATCAATATTGTCTTTCATTTAAAGGCGTGGTGTGGAGGACGAAATTGACTGAAGTCTTGGAGGTTGTAGGGGTTATGAAATTGTTACTCTCCACAGAGGGGGGTATGAATTGTTTGGTAGCCAAAGCCCAAAATTTTGCCGACCTCCCCCTACCCCCCCCCACCACCACCACCACTACCACCACTACCACACACGCACACCAGAATAAATGAAAGCTCCTAATACTAAAACTATGATACTTAACAAAGGCAATCGTGTGGTACATGTAGAAACCACTCAGAAGATACGGAAATATATAATTAGTACGAACCTTATCGACGCATGTTGCACCTTGAAAGCACGGCTTGACTGCGCACTCATCAATGTCTGTCTCGCATCTCTTGCCCATAAATCCCGCGGGACACTCGCACCTGTACGATTCCTTCGTGTCCACACACTTGCCGTTGTTATTACATGGGCTTGATATACAGTCATTGACCTCTGTCGAGTAAATCCAACAAATGATTTTTGCTATATATAGACACACACAGGGATTCCAATGCCCTGCAATTTTTATTTCAATGCATGACTAATAGACGTTTTCCGAGATGCGCGGGCGCTTTCATCAAATATCGCGGGCGGATTGTCGAAAATGGAGCAATTTCGAGCAGTATAGGTAAACAACTACACACAGTGAACGTAGAAATGAAGGGTATTTACAGGGCTCTTTAACAAAAATTATGTCAGACATACAGCATTGTATTTTCAAATCAATTTTGCGCCCCAAAGCAGAATGATTCTTTTGATATTCCGGCATTAAAATCTGAATTAATCAATCGCAAAGTAATAAACCTCCAAATTATTCTCCAAATATTTCAATAAGACTTTCTTCCTTTAACAATGCTATTCCAAGAATTTTCCAGTCAATACAAAAAAGCCTTCTTTATTTCATTGTCTTTCATTTTGCAGCTTCGATGCGCTTTTGGCTGAAATTGCCTCGTTTTCAAGTCCGCCAGCGATATTTGCTGAAAGCGCTTGCGCATCTCGGAAAACAAAAAAGTGCGCAAGAGATTCTGGTAGTTAATCTTACCGAAGCAGCTGGAAGACGAGTCAGCTCCAGTCCCATAGGTAGACAGTCTTCCTGGACATGGAAGACAGGTGGTTTGTCCAAGGTCTGTTTGATATGTCCCCAAGGGACAAGGAGTACAGGGCTCGACACCGTTACTTGAGAACGTCCCTGGAGCACATTTCACTAAACAATGCAAATAAAGACGCATGAGTCCTTATTTTGTCGCCAACATACGTCACCAACCAGGTGCCCATCTCCCATACTGGGTCTATCAGCCAGCATATTCCCAGATTAGGGCCGGAGCGTCCGTTTCCTATATTAGGTCTAAACCAGCTTATTCCCATGTCAGGTTTTTTTCTAATAAATACACTATTAGCCGATCAGAATGTACGCAACTGCTAGAAAAAGATCTCAAAAACGATACACAGGAAATAAACCCTGTCCGCAAATAAATTCAAACCTCTAATGACTTACTTCCGCAGTCTTCAAGCCTTGTTGAAGCAGCAGATACTGAAGTGGTACCTGCGGGACACACCGTGCAGTTCTTGTTTCTCTTTTCACTAGAGTACGTTCCCGCTGGACACTGAAAACAGACTGCTATTCCTGAACTGGAGAAGTACCCAGGACCGCACTCATCTGGAAGAGATTTAAACATGTATAATGTAAGTTAACATCCAGGTATCCCTCCACCTATCTATCTAGTCAGTATCTTCGTATTCTAGTACCTGTCCAGCTATCTATCTGTCATTTAATTTTTCGTTCATTCATCCATCCATCCATCCTTTGATCTATTCATCAGTCCATCCATCCATCCATCCATCCATCCATCCATTCATCCACTCATCCATCCATCCATCCATTCATCCACTCATCCATCCATCCATCCATCCATCCATCCATCCATCCATTCATCCACTCATCCATCCATCCATCCATCTATCTATTCATTCATTCATTCATTCATTCGTTCGTTCGTTCATTCATTCATTTTCATTCATTCATTCATTTCCATTCATTCATTCATTTCCATTCATTCATTCATTTTCATTCATTCATTCATTTTCATTCATTTTCATTCATTTTCATTCATTCATTATTCATTTATTCATTTTCATTCATTCATTCATTCATTTCTCCATCCATCCATCCATCCATCCATTCATTCATTCATATATTCATTCATTTTCATTCATATTCTTTCATTCACTCATTCATTCATTCATTCAACCTTGATATGCACCTTGACACGAAGTAAAGTTTTCTTTCTTGTCACCAAAGGTCCATTTGCCCAAGGGACACTTCTTGCACTCTAGTGCTCCTTCAACCGGTGAATACGATCCCTCGGGACAGATTTGACACTTTTC
>JAADYU020071903.1:0-14522 GCA_011763375.2 Heteractis magnifica
GATTTCTTTCATAATTGCTTTCTTAATAACTTAAGTAAGTCAATTGTCAGAGATGTCGAATGCTCGAGACAAGTCAAACGCAGGTGGAAGACTTATTCATTGGCAGCGACTTGAATTGGTTCGCCAATAAGCCAATGGGATATAGCATATTACTTACTTTACTAATGAATAATGGCTTCACGCGCAAATTCAACAAAAACATCCAATTGATCATCAATGACTATAGGAAAATAAAGTTTCGAAATACAAGAGTTGCAGTTCCCGCTATAAGAAAAACTACTCACTCATAATCACCCAGGCGATATGTATATATATATGTATAATTTAAATAATAAAACCAAGTTGACAAGCATGTTTAGGGAAAAATAATGAAGTAGACTGGCCAGAAAAAAGACTCCCGCCGCATTAACGACATCAACAGTATACAATACCTCTCGCGAGTGAGCTTCAGTTGGTAGTTCAAACACAAAAGTTAACCAAGTAAAATGGTCAATACTCGACTCTCACCTGCGATATGTGCAAACAAACCCAACAAGCTTTCTATTACTTATTTTGGCTCGGCTTCAATATTAACAAGCCGTTCACTCCACTTTTGTTCGCCGGAGTCAGCCCCAGCTCAGGAAGAAGTAGCTAAAATTTTCAAGTACGGGCAAATTTCAATTAAAAGCTAAACTAAACGGTGTCGCTATCCTTTGATTAAAGCACCTTTAGAAAACCTTTGATATATTTGTTGCACCTAATACGTATACTGTATAAAATGTCAGTAAATACTGAGCTCTGGAATAAAATCTATTCTCGTGGTGTAATCTATCCCGTAATAATGCAACGCCAGAAATAACACTAAAAAAGTAAAAGAAATGGGAAAAAAAAAATCTTTAAAGAAGATTAGAAATAATAATTTCAATAATCCGTTGTAATTCGTATTCGAAGCCCTTACAAACTGGGAGGTGATTTCAGTGGAGGTAATTTATTTTGCTTGCGACGTAAAACTGATTGACATTTATTTCTGACAACAGCACGGATAGCGTACGATTAAGAAATTGTTAAATACGAGTCCTGTCAATCAGGCGACAAGACAACCGAAAGAAGCGAATTCGGCTGCAATAATAAAGTACATTTAAACCAGTTCAGTTGTGACCACAATTTCTGTTTTCTCGCACGCATTCATGAAAAAAATAATCTCGCGTTGACTGGTTCTAGAATTACAAGTTTGCCGATCTATGTGTCAACTTTTCGTGAGCTCTAAGTCGTCCATTGCCGGTCTGATTAGTAAATTAACAAATAGCCGTTAAATAAATGGGCCATTTCTTTGGCTGGTGGTATTTCGACGGACAGAGAAGCGTGAAGGCCGATTGTCTGTCTGTCTGTCCTGCTAGCTAGTAATTCAGCTGTCTTGAGAGTGTTTACTACTCTTAGTATTTAGGTTAGAGGCAATTGATTTGCTATTTATTAAAACCAATTGCAGTTAGCCATCATTGATGTAAAAGCCTGTAATGTGTTGTACCCCGAGAAAATAATCTTTGAAAGAATTCAACTTGACAGCGCTCGGAAAATTGGATAAAATTGAGAAGTAAATTGAACATCATGGACTCCAAGATTACTCAATCCCTAACTCGCGTCTTAAATGCTTCTCCAAAGCTCAAAGCGGTCCTTAAGGGAATTCTTAACCGACAAAGTCAAATAGAAAAGTTTATTGCAAAGTGAAAAGAAGCGTCTTCATTTAATTTTCATCTCAATCAGATTTGTTTTGACAGTCATAACTAAATCTTCTACACTCAAAAAATAAAAACTCTAGCGCTTTTTTCAATCAACAACTTTGTTTATTCTCTTCCAATCGACTATTTTTATTACGTTTTTATTGGCTTTTTATTATTTATGTATTTATTTATTCACTCAATTTTGTAATAACTATCTGATCTCTGGAGAGAAAAAAAAAAACGATTTCTTTTTTCTATGATATCCCAGAAGCTGGTTCTTAAGCTTCACTTTTTCGAATCCTGCCATACGCGAGCCACTACCCGTCTTGTTCGTCTCCGAGACTTAAACACGACATTATTCGCTAAAAATACCACCAGATGGTGGACTAGAGTCGTAGTTTAACCAGTCAAGACTGCATTGTTCAAATTATTATGGCAAAATCACAATCTGGTGAGAAATAACGAAGTTAACTTGGCTTCAGTTGTGTGTGACTCGTGAAATCTTGTGTTTGAAATCGTGAGTTGACTACCTAAAGAGTTGTTTGGCTTTATAAATGTCTCTGGTAAATGTTTCTTTATATCTTCATTACACATGTAAGTGCGAGAAAAGGTATGTTTTATAAATGAGATATGTTTTTGGTAAGTTAGTGAATAAAAATGACACTCTATTGTAAGGGAAATTATAAACACTGGCAAAACAATTTCTATGTTATAGTCTTAGATTCTTGTCGAGTCTCAGATTGTCCCAGTCTAAGCTAGGTTCCTACCACTAAAAATAAATACAGCGCTGGTTTGGCCGTCGTCTAAAGATCACAGAGATCGATTTAAACCTCATGATTTGTTATAAATACCATTCTGACTTACCAAGTCCTCGAATTTTAACTTGGAAACTAAGTCAAGTAGTTGAACTACGAACAGATTGACTTTGTCTTCTGCGATGACTTTTTCGCTAATTTTTTGTACAAATGCCCGGGAAGTCAGGAAAAAAGCTCTTACTTGGCTATGTACTTTGAGTTATACTTTGCAATTCAGTTCTAACACGTTTGTTACTGGTTTAAGTAATGAGTGAAGAGAATAGGTACCTGCTCTTGGCTTGGTGTTACGGTACAATGGATTTTGCTTGTAAAAAAACTTGTTGCTTTACTCCATTTATCAAGGAATTTCTAGCCTCGGGTGGTCGGTGCCCAACAATTCACGAAAAAACCTTTTAGAAGAACCCAAGACCAGAAAAATAAACAATATTGCCCAGGGTAAGCTATTAAAGCAAGAACAGTGATTACACTAAAATATTCGAGCCACTGCCAGAAGAAAAAAGAAATAATCGCAGGTAGTTTAGACTTCAAACCGATTTTTCATGATGCACAGTTTTCCTTCATGTAACACTCTGTAGTCTCCCTTGTACTTGGTACATGAAGTCATTTCATTTTATTAAAGCCATCAAATTCCTCTCTTATACTTTGTTGCGATGAAATCAAAATCAAAACGAAATATTTCGGGCATTCAGTTTTAGATTTTCAAGGAAAAAAATTAAAATATTTTCTGCGGTTTTTGATAAACGACATATATCGCAGTTATATCTTTGATAATGTAGTACTGAAAATGGAAAACGCTAATTTTTACACCCCACAAATCCAAGTTGAGTAGGGGGAAAAAAAAAAAAAAAAGAAAAGAAAAAAAGAAAAAAAAAAGCGAGGTCGACGAAGTGATACATTTGACACCATACTAGTAAGCTAGGGGTCTTTCATATCTAACTCCTAAAAGTTACAAATTATTGTATCATTAAATAATCTAAGTTACGAAAAAAAGAAATCTTCATAACAACGATAATTAGATGTACTCAACTCACCTGGGAACTGACCCAGTTCCGTTTTGTTCCGTGTGTTCAATAGTTTTACTGTGTAGCTCCTCAGAGGTTTATCAATGCAGAGGAGTCGATTCGATTGATGATTAAGATTTTTGCCAAAGAATTCAATTGAGATATTTCCTATGGATCAATAGTCCGGATAGAAAAATGACAGTTACCACAGAGTGTGTCTTTTGTTTCTTGTTCTTCTGGAAATCCACGTGGACCCAACAGAACTCTCTTACTCTCTCTTTTTTCTTTTCTAAAAAATAAATCCTAAAAAAACCTTGTAAAAGTCTAATTTAGGACAAACTAGAGGTAGATTTTAGGATAAAGGTTAGTTTTGTGTGGTAGCGCGTGGTTTTGGTGAAGCCTTTAGCTGATTGACTACAGAATGATTATGAAGTCCCATTAATATAACTGATGCCTTGGATGTATTGTTTTCTGTGCCGGGAAATATCGCTAACTATTGAATGTTTACTTGGAAATATATATTGCTATTGATTCAGGCGCTAAATCTGCGGCAGAGATTTCTCTTTTCTTGTTTGTTTACTAAGCAAGAAAGTTTGGAAATATTACAGAAATTGTCAGCATCAGTGTTCAGCTGCATTGATACAGAGGCGGTTGACCCTCTCAAAGGCTTTCTGTGTATTGTTATTGGTTCATATACCGTTCCCAAAACTTTCATTGCCTTTCAAATGTTATTGAATTCTCAATTTGTCGATATGATGGTATTATTTGTAGCTGAAAGACAAGAGTGCGATGGAAGGAAGATTTGCTAAGTCTACAAGCCATCATTAAAAATGAATTGTTCAACGGATAAGACTGAAAGGCCGGCCATTGTTCCAACCGTTTAATTTCCTATAAATAAGCCATTAAATTGAAGACATTTTAACTTTTACAGGATCAAACAATTAATATAGCTTCCGAGCTGTTTCTGCAATCATTCAAACCACGCTGGTTTCTATTGTTTTATGACTTAGCTTTTGACACAAATGAACTATTGTACGATTGATGAGGTGTCTTCGACTTGCCGTTATGTGACCAAACCAGTATTATCTCTCATTTAAACAGTCGGAAGACTAGGATTTTTCGTTTTGATGTTTAAACATTTCCACTGAGTGATTTGGTTATTTTACGACTATCAGTATTCATTAACAACCCCTTTATCGATTAGGAAAAAAAATATCTTGCCTTTCAACAAGATAAAAAATATTTCCTCGATATTTTCCCAATCATTTTTCGCGGTTGCTTTTTTTTTCACAGGCTCGGTTTTCCGTGGAACCCGTTCACGGTATATTTTTTATCAATAGTGATTTCTTTCGCTCGTTTTCTTAATGAAGTTTATCTTTTGAGTTATTTTTCAGGAAGAAGCGAGCGAGAGGTACTGGTTAAACAGTTGGTTAATAAACGAATCAAACAAACGAAAATAACAAAAAAGAAACCAATTTACAAAAAATATGGCGTAATTGATTGTAAAAGAAATAACATTAAATAGTATAACACTACTAAAATTACTCCAAAAGTAAATCCAACCCTATGGATGAGTTAGAAAATAGTTTCACAACACGAAACGAGGTGAAATTCAGCGTAAACAAAAACTACTTTGATCAAATAATATGATATATTTCCAGTAGAACATTTATTTTTTTCCGTCTGGCCGCGGAATTTTTCCATCCAGTGAAACATTTATTACTTTGTTTTTAAATTTTGATAAGTTCTCTGGCCAAAGAAAACGGTAAAATACATCTTTTTTGAGGAATTATTTAATAGTTTTCGGGAACCCAGAGATTGTGAAGTTTAGTTCGTTCTTAGTTTTGTGCAAGACATCGTAATAATTTACCAAAGAGTGTGCGTGTCATGATCTTCTAGCTGTGTTACTTGGAAGCCTGCTTCATCCCTTTGAGGATAATATTTTATTGATTTCCGTGTAAAATATCTATCAAAATGATCTAAATTATAAATCAACATCCGAGTTAAGTGTTAAAGAGAATTCATTACGATCATGAAAATTAGACAATGATCGCTACCGTGAAAACTTTAAGCCTCAATTACCATGTTTTTCAAATGTGAAAAACACAGCAGTTTTTGACGGTTTAACATTACCGGCAGTTTGTTAGCCGGGTGATCTGTTCTTTCAGACGTGTTTGACTAACGTTTTTCTCTTTTCGTTTCTCTTTCTTTCTTTCTTTCTTTCTCTTTATTAATACACGAATGTGGTGAAATCAAGGCTCACGTATTCAGTATGTAGGGATCGGCACTCGATACAAATGATTGATAACAATAATCAGGGTGAGTTGATAAGCGAGCCGTATCTATCGGTGCCTGTATGCCAATGTCAGATCATATCTGTACATATGATCTCAACAAAGCCTCCTTTACCCGCGTATTACAAACAGAGAGCTGTCTCTTCCAAAATCTGTCGTATTTTCTGTGAAATATTAATGGAAATTGGCTCAAGCCACTTCCACTTCCCAAAGGGACCAGATTTTATTTTTTTGGCAGCTGAATTTACTCACGAACCCGCACCCTTCGACAGCCTATCTATTCTTCCTATCCATTTCGATCTTTCAATCAATCATCCACGATGCGCTCGTCGATTTTTCCCATTTCCAAACCGTCATGTATTTTTCATTTGCATTTCATTTCAACCAGTACTGATTCATCCAGTGTTCTCGATAATCATTATATACGCTTCGCCTAAAGTTGTACTATTTACTAAACTAGGATCAAAATACACACACAGCTGGAAATGTTGGAGATATCATGTCGACAAGGTATCGGTTAGACCAGCCTCTGCTTATGAAAGAAGTGCGTTTGTTTGCACAGCTAACCAGCGGACAAGACTTCCAACCAACATTATTATACCTAATAATTTGGCTTGTACAATGATATGAACCCGATTTGTAGTGTTCTTGTACTTTATATAATACAAACTGCCCTATATGTGAAATTATCCGCACTTGATCTGGATTTTTCTTATTAATTCTGTATTATTTCCATGTTAAGAACTTTTTGTTTTAGTTTAAGTGGACAACAATTTTAACTATTTTCAGTGTGGAAAGAGCCCTACAAGGATTGAATCCCTTGTCAGTAGCAGTTACGTAGGAAATGGGCGCGAAAGGTGTGACGTCACAAAATTTAGTGTTTATTTATATATTTATGATTATTACGTTATTTAAGACATTTAAACAAAGACTAAACATTGTGTTATTAGTGTTTCTTTCCTAGTGTAATAAATATTTTGAACTGAAATTTTACTAAAAATGAGCTTCGTAGTCTTTTTTTTCTGGTCTAAAAATAAAAAAAGATTTAGGAAAAACTATCGCAAAACGCTTTCAAAACTCTTTTGAACAGGAATTTACACAAACTAATATTTAAAGCCTTTTTTCTGCCGCTATAGAGTTCATAAAAAGAATTAAAGAAAGAGGTTTTAGGGAAAATTTGTATCAAGTATGAAAGAAAAGCCATGATTTTCTTTTGTCTTATTTAAAGATTATGTTGAGCGTGAACGAAGATACAAAATATATACTTCCTTTTCCTTTCGGAATAAGTGCTTTCGTTTTATTTGAAGATTCGGGTGAAACTTTCCCTCCAAACGTGATCATAGTGGGCTTTCGTACAAATGCAAAGCTCTTGTTTTTCCCTCCCCTCCCCCCTTAAAACGTATATTGCTGTAGGACGTCATTCTCCATTCATTTCTAGGGTTTGTTTTTGCACTGGTTAAGCTAGAATCTCTGCATGGCTATTTTCCTTTAGTCTTTTAATAGTCCGGCCCTAGCTTCAAATCAAATAAGGATGATTCCAGTACTCACCTGAATTTTCGCTTCTTCTGCCTCGGTATTCTCGTGGTGTTTAGTATTTTATTTGAGAATGGAATTCTGCAAACTAAAACAGATCAAATCATCAATTTTTCAGTGCAAGTTGAGTTAAAATCGAGGTAAAAACTCCGATACCCAAGTGCTGGGGGCATACTTATTATCTAAGATGCTTTTTTTAATCTAATGCATCTTTGAAAAGTTAAGACAGACTTATTGTCTCACCGAAATGTCACACTGATAACATAACATCAAGAGAAGGGCTTTAGCTCGTTAATAGTATTAGAATAATTCATGTCAGTGATTGGTAGTTATACACCAGTTTAACGTTTTGATAAAACGTTGTAGGAATATCTATTGTAAGGGTCTGAAATCAAGGTAAAACGTCTGCCTCTCTGCAGCTTCTTCCCGTTTATTCAGTTCCGCATTTTTTAAAACGCTACCGACATCAATTATGATTTGGGCCACTTTAAGAAGTTTGAATAATTCACAGTTTGATTTGGTAAACAGATATGCAAACTTTTCACGGAAAAAAAAGGTATAGCAACAAACCAATAAAAAAGCCCCCAGACAACTGGCATCCGATTGATTGATCTATTTATGTCGTGCTAAGGGTTTCAGCAATACTGTCATGACATAAAACTGTTGATGTTATAAAATTAAAATAACCGCAAAACAAGAGAAATGAATTTGGGTGAAGTGAGGTGAATTCAGTCGAGTTTTCTCGGCATTAGATTATTGTAAGACACCATTCTTGCCTGTCCACGTTCAAGGTTACCAAAAGTTTGCCGAAAGAAATCATCAAAAGAAAGCTTAAAATAGAACTGTCTGTGCAGGACATCAAATACACTTCCTAAGAAAAATGTAATCTTACAAGGTGATTTTGGGAACACGTGTGTTGTAATGGAGCTAGCTCTTTGAATGGATTAACGTCACAATCAGAGCCTGAGCTTAAAACATGAATGAAATCAAGTTCACCTCCCGCAAAGACTCGTATACGTCCGTGCACTTGAACTAAAAAAAAAAAAACAGTCATGTATAAACAGACTTGTGGACATTACTAGGAAATCACTAGGAAAGCAGCCTGTTTTCTGTTGAGTAAAATCTTACTGTATGTCAGTATCCTATGTCAAATACTCTGTTGGAATTGGGTTTGAAATGAGAAGCAGGTTCAACGCGTGGTAGCATGGATCGAGTGTAGTGTTTTGAACATGCAACGTATTCAACAGATCCATTGTGGAGTTTCAAAAAGTTATCGATACTCCACCTTACGGATCAAACGGTTCCCATTGCTGGCCCGCCCTACCCCCCTGAACGAGCAATGGACTTGAACACCTTTCGAACTGACAAACAATCGAACTTCATCTTTCTCTAGAAGGAATTGTTTTGTAGCGATTTTAAGAGATGACAAGATATATTTTGTTCCGTGGCTGGCATTTTACTGCAAAACACAGCTCCCAGAGATGCCACAACACAATGCATTTGCTCAGGTCTTTTTAGTCGTCCGTCAAATACAACAAAGGGCGGCTGGTTTCTGAACCAGACTTACGGCTGCAAAAAGAGCAATCAAAAAAGACAAGAGTAGTTTGGTTCACTCACCAGGTGTTTCTAGGCGGCAATAAAGCTACAGATAAGTTAATAATGTTGGGATCTATTTTAAGACACTTTGTTACCGGTACCAAAATTCTTCATCAGTTGCACAAGTTTGTGTGGAGATTGCCTCGGGGCCTGCCAGCTGTTGAACAAGTCAAGGATGCTCATTTCATTTTCAAATGTAAGTTACAACTATAGAAAGCAGACGCGATTGCTGCCACTCTATTCTTCTCGATTGAAACCAGCCTTTTGCAAAAATTATGGCCGTTCAATATATAGATACAAATAAATAAATAAATATATATATATATCAAATAAATATTAGAAATTATGGTATGGCTCCACTGATATTTTTTCTAGTAGTTTACCATCAAAACTATTGGATGAAAATATCAGTCAAGCCAAACCATATATTCTCCTAATTTATTTGATATATATGTATACATGTTAAAAGCGGCCATAATTTTTGCAAAGGGCTATATATATGTATATATTTAGTAAAAATCTACTAGTATTGTAATGCAAATCGCGAGCTCTGATTGGTTATCTACTCACCTAATTTCGATAGAAGGTGAGTAGAGAAAATTCAAAATGGCGGCTTTTCGCGAGATACGTTTTAAAGAACTTACGAGTGAAGATGTTGAAGAATAGACCTCTTTACCTTCATATGCAAATTGCCCATTTCAGATCACGTGGCATTCTCTTGGGAATTGTTCTTTTGTTATGAAAATGTTAACTTATTAACATAAGAAAGAATTAATTCCCAAGAGTTACATCACGTGGTCTGAAATGGGTAAACAAACAACGAAGGTAAAGAGGTCTATTACTACGAAATGTTACCCGGAGAAAACAAAAATAGATTTTTATTAAAGCAATTAAACTACTAGTTCTCGTTTTCTCTCGGCTTTGATAGATGACTCGGGCTTCGCCCTCGTCAACTATCAGCCGATAGAAAACCCGAACTCGTAGTCTAATTATTAAATATATAACAGTACAAAAAATACGGACCCAGGACGCGTTGTTGACAACAGACACCGAGTCTTCAATATTTCAACAAGTTCTTTAGTTTTATAATAAATAGCGAGTAAAATCGACACACTTTTGGATTCAACCCCGGATGAGCACCACGTATTGCAAATAAAAGAGCCTATGAACTAACTCAGGCTACTGTTGAAGATTCTGATTTCTCAATATATTGATATGAACTAATAAAACCACTCATTACTTCAGGAGTGACGATTTTCAGCAACTTTGACTTTGTAAATGCTTCGGGATTTCCTTTGAAGCCTTTAAACGAATGCTTTAGTTTGTAAAATAAACTAATTATGAAACATTAATAGATGTTTGAGGATATGAACTAACAAAGACCTCTTTCCAATGCAATGAAAAATTGAACCGTGCGTCCGCCATTTGAAAGGAATGCATTTAGAATCAAAATAGTGTTTGGCGCCACAGACTAAAAACAGTTTTCACTATAGTCGCTTGATCATACCCTGTGTACAAAACACAGACCTCTGTCCATGTCTGTATGATCACCTATAGTCACTTGATCACACCCTGTGTACGACCACAGACCTCTGTCCACGTCTGTATGATCACCTATAGTCACTAAATCACACCCTGTGTACGATCACAGACCTGTCCATGTCTGTATGATCACCTATAGTCACTTGATCACACCCTGTGTACGATCACAGACCTCTAGTGTCCAATCAACGTCTTTTCTCTTATGCAGGTCTATTGATATTCATATATTTCTTAGGCACACAAGCAAAACCCTTTGTCCATTTTCAACCGGACTACTTTTACAAACAATAAGTTTTAATAATTTTCGCCGAGATTTTGAAAACCGAACCACTCACGAAATTGTGGCTATACGGCCCTGCTTAGGCCGTTATCAATAAGAGTAATCTTGAAATAAATGTACAGAGTAACTCGAGTCTTAGCTATAGCTCTAGTGTTCTTATCCTGTCGATGTACTTGAATTCGGGTGCAATACATTTATTTGGGGCGTGAATGATTGAAAGAAGTCGAGTATTTTTCTATTTCAAACTCTCTTTGTTTTCTTTTTTTACCTTTTTTTACTGTGGCCATAGCTGTGGAAGATGATATTTTTTGTACGTTAATACTCTGCTAGGCCTTAGGGGTACATCGCACCAAATACAGGGCGCGAAAAAAAGACATTAACTAAACAGATAAACAGATAAAATAACTACAAACCAGTTGGTTGCTGTGTGTTCAATGTGTAAACTGGCTTATGCCGAAGTCGGTAAAGAAAACTCTAGAAGTAACTAATTATTTCAACAAAAAGTGATATTAAGATTGTTGAACTTGAATTTCGATTGGTAGATCTGAAATTATCTTTCCATTACACTTCTAAATGCCATTTCCCTCAGGGAACAAAGGGAAACTGGTCTGTTGGTTGAAGAGTTATTAGTGCTACCCTTACAAAATAAGTCGGAAAAAATGTTTTTAATTTATCCGAAAAGAAGTTTCAACGCAGATTTGTACAAGTATATAGATTGATTTAATGTCAGCTGAAAGGTCGGAAAAAAAGTATCTCAGAGTTTTCAATTCGCAAAGTTTGGAAGTCCAGTTTGAAAAAGTTGTACATATAATGGGGTGTTACAAAAACAAAAAGATGACATAAATTTAGGATGTGCGTGAATGATAATGCATGGTGTGATTTATAAGTAATGGTATTATGAAAGTCAACTTTTACCATCAATTCCTTGGATGCCAAGCAAGTGTTGTACGCCTCAAAGTGAGCATCTAGTTCTCTTTCAATCTCAGTATTGTGGCCTTTTAAGAGAGCCGTTCTCCTGATATGTAAATAAGACCAGAAGTCAGTGAAGTAAACGGTTTAATCAATCTTGAATAGATGTCGCCCCAAAAAGCCTTATTGCAGAACAAGTATGGATATTAGATTATTATTCGATATGTAAACACCATTAACTTAATTTGAAAAATTCAAAAAAAGTGCCTGGAACAACGCACTCGCTTTTCTTCAATTCGCGTTTTCTTGGTTTTACGAACTAGTCTTTTGATAAGAAGCAAATATCCACCCAAGGGAAACACTCGGTAGTGAAGTTACGAAAGCTACCAACTCAGTGTTGGATAAATGCTATAGGACAATGGAAATTAAAATGTGTACTTTGTCGGACAAGCAGTGATTTGATAATCATCCGCAAGCATTTTCAATTAATAGCTAGCTGGTCTTAAATAAACACATAAAAGCGACATTGAAACAAGCTAATCAAATCAATTTTATCTGTTGTGTCAAACTGTGCTGACTTGTGGAATCACCTTTTCAGATTTCTTGCTTTTATTTATGAGCCCGGGAATTTCAATGAAAACCGTACTTGATTGCGAAACCCTGAAAATGAAAAAAATGAAACTTTTGTTCCACGGAAAATTAAAAGTTTTGTATCTTGTATGGTGTTTTTGCTTTATTTACTAAGATTAGCTATTCTTTTTTTAAAAAATTACTATTATTTCTTTCACAGCATGATCTAAAATTCCTAAAAGAAAGCGTCTCGTCACTGCGTTCGCTTGCAAGTTTCCTGTTTCCATACCTTTTGGGATGAAATACGACTGAAAAACTTAATGGCCGTTTTGGAATCCCTATAATAACTTAATTGTTGGTACAATAACATGAAAAATTATTCCATTTGTATCTCCTTTGCGACTTTTGTTTCTTTACCAAGTCTAGTTGCTCTTTTTGTTCAAATTACTAGTTATTTGTCTCACAGCATGATCTTAAAATTCTTCAGTACGAAAAGGAACCGAATCTTCATAGCGTTCGCTTGCAAGTTCCTAATTTCACATCTTTTTAGAAGAAATAAGAAAAACGTCGCTGCCGTTTTGGAATCCCAACTTATTTGTTGGTACAATACTATTACGGTTGTAATGAGAGTTTGTTCGGAAGATTTCTCTCAGAATAATTAAGATGGATGGCTAACTAAAAACCCATTTCTTTATTTGCATGAGTGTTGGTAACCCCCGGTGAAAACACGTAAAAATAGCAGGAAAAAAGGTGGCGCATATCTATTTAAATAAACTTCTACTAACCGCTCACGAATCCCAATTTTTAGATAGGATCGCTTTTCTCATCCCTCAAGGCTTTGTTTAACACCTTTAAAAAAACACTTTTAATTTTGCTGTATCTATTCATACATTATGTCGCTTACTAATGACTCGTGACTGTTACTGGCAAGATCTCTCAATTTCAAGAAATGACCGTTTAAAAGTATATTTTTCGATAGAACGCTTTCCGGGTTGAATAAGATTTAGAAATTTGACCTTGGTTGGTGGATTTTGAAAACGGAAAGCCGGGATGAATTGACACCAAATGCCTGTATTAGTAAAGTTTCCGTACTTTCGTGATGCTAGTAACAATGATTGCTGATACTGAAACGTGGCGAATTTTGAAACAAAGAAAAACAAGAAAAACAAAACAAAACAAAAAATGCGTATAAGTGGAGACTGGAATAAACTTCACTATTCTTGGCCTCGCAAAAAAGCTTTCCCAAACACGCAATACAGCTCGAGCAATGACCAGATGTGTTAAATAAATGGTAAATCAGTGATCCTGCATGCATTCCGCTCAAGTAGTCTTAAAGTTACTCGATAAAAGATGTGATTTAACTTAAATTACTTAATTCTTGGTGTTAAGTGTTTAGTTTCCCGAGTTTATTCTTCTGCGTCCTTTGTTAACACGATATTTATTCAGCATTAAATACAACTGGGATTTCCTTCCGAAAACGTCCATCACAGGTCGCTTTAGAATCGATTAAAAAGGCAAACTCACTCAAAACATGTTAGAACTAGCAATTATTTACTAAACCAGCATCAGGTGTCTAATGACTCAAGCTCTGCTAAAATAAAAACAATTTGAAACGATTAAGAGTACAGATTAAAAACGTCTTATCATTGAAAACCTTACCTTTAGCGGTCAGCCAGCCGAGGGCTTTAGCTTAGTGATCCGTTTCAGTGTTGTGATTGATTGTTCTAGTTATTAATGGTGTAACTCTTGGGGAAATTTGTACCACATTTCCAAGGAAACCACAGAGCGCTGATGGAATTTCTCTTCTCTCACCGGAATAATCTTTGTGTATTTATGCTAAATTTTGTTCAAGAAAGAACAGGTTTTAGTACTTAGTTAAGAAATGTAATATCCTTGGGTCTATTTGTATATCTTCTTGAGACAATCCTTCTCCATGAAACAAATGCTTTTTCTTGTTTCCTGTAAGATGAAAATGGGAAAAATGGGATTTTCTTAAATTTTTGCGCGGAAAAATAAAAAAAAAAAGGATTTTGTCTCATGATCATTTTGATGCACCTGCATTGTGATTAAGGTCACTGAGAATGGATTTCGAAAATTGGAACATTTACTTGCATATATGGGAAAGTCATCCCAGGTCTGAACAGGATTTTCCCAAAATCTACCAGAAAACTCAGAGAAAATCACTGCACGACTTTCGTTTACGCCAACTACAAAAAATTACAAACTACCAATATAACTTAATAATTGTTTACAATGTTAAATAGTTATATAATTTTGTTGCCAAA